>JAHDVE020000528.1:0-132997 GCA_022606495.2 Halesus radiatus | reverse complement strand
TAGATATTTATATATTAAAAACAGTGGTGTAAACAAAGTTATGTGTACGTTCCCGATGAAGGTTGAGTTTAACCGAAACCGGTCGATGATGTATAAATATAAATAAAGTAAAGTGGTTTAAAACAAAAAACTTTTTTCATTTAAATCAAAGAATAATAAGAGTATTTAAAATTCATAATACTTTTTCATATTGAACAACAATTATATAGCTCCAAGTCACCCAAATCATGATTAAATATCATCAAAACTAAAAAAAATACATATTTAAGTACAAATCAAAATCGATAAATTAATCGATAATTTTCATACCAATCCAAAACTAGAATACGCGAATGACGTCAAATGTTGTGAATGCAATGGTACCAATATAACGGGGTGTTTAAAATTCTACATATATAAGAAAAAATGCGTATTCTTAATCGGAATTTGCTGAAATATTATGTTATTTAAGCAGTAATTTTTTTTTTGAGTTTTTTTACGTGATACCACACATATCAGTCCCAACTGCTCCCAACCGTCTGGAGCCAATGATACTATGGCATCTTCAATTGTTGTAAGTTGTGAGGCTGAAGGTATTTGACTATGGGAAGGAGGAAGGTGGCGAAGTACCTGGCTATTCAGATCTGGTCACCAAATACGGCTAAAGCCATTTCAAGCATCGTTTCGATTCTGAAGGATGGTCTTTCACCAGGGCGATACTGACAGTATCCACCACCCTGGAACTTGCCGCAAATATACTACATATTATTTTTAATTAATAAATTTTGATATACTTAACACAATATAATCAAATAACATTTCTCTGTCCTGTTCTACTCTTATACGAGTGTACTCTCTTTCTCCTCCGTTCGCTTCCTTCATCATAATATATTTGTGTATGTTAATTTAATTTATATGTTAAAACCGGTGGACAATGTATAAATATAATAAAGTGGCTTAGAACAAAGAATCTTTTTATTATATTAATTATTTACATTTTAAAAAGAAGAAAAAAATACAATGCTAAAAGTCCCAATAAACTATTTTTTTGTGATTTGTCCAACGGGAGCTTGTTATTCAAACTGAAAATTTACAGATAAGGTTACAAAATATATTAATTGTTTTTGTGTTTAATTCGTAGAAGTCCATTTATTTTTTTTTTAAATACGAATTATATATATATATACGAGGTGTGTTCAAAAGAAAAGGTGAATTTTGAATTTTCGCGGGCAGTGTACATTCGATTATCGATTTTTTTTTGTTATGTTAATATACATATGTTTATCATATGTTAGCATTATCAGCCATTTTGGATCATTGGTTTGTTTTTGACAACTGGAAAGGTTAGTCACGTTTTTGGGTGTTCTTCGATTTTTTATTTAGGTTCGTTTTATGAGGCATCATCAATCCGATTAAAGTGAAATTTTAGATTTGCGTTGTTTTCTATGTCCTTATCAGCATTTCTTCAAAAAATCCAAAAAATCGATGTTTTTAGATTTTTTACTAATTTTTTTTAGCAAAAAATCGAAAAAAAACAAAACGTGACTAACCTTTCCAGTTGTCAAAAATAAACTGCTCATCCAAAATGGCTGATAATGCTAACATATGATAAACATATGTGTACCAACATAACAAAAAAAAATCGATAATCGAATGTACACAGCCCGCGAAAATTCAAAATTTTTCTCTCTATATATATATATATATATATATATATATGTAGAATAATTTTCTCGGTTTACCCGCGTAATGTAGTCCTTAGAAGGACTTTTTAACTCCTGACGTTTCCACATTCCACTTGAATCACATGGTATTTATAAAATACCTTGTGGAGCATGTGAAAAGGTATATATTGGACGGAGTAATAGAAAAATATCATGTAGAATCGCAGAACATAAAGTAGATGTCACCAATAAACGCTTAACGTCATCCTTAGTACAACACGTCCTTAATGAAGGTCATAAAATAGATTTTGATAATACCACGATAATAGCCAGCCTTTTCAATGAAACAAGAAGAATTTACCGCGAAGCCATCGAAATTCATAAACATAAAAACAATATGAATACTAGAAATGACTCAATTAGAATTCCCGACACTTGGAAAGTCATAATCGATCAAAATTCCCCGATAACATCACTTCCAAAATTATTAGAATTACCCTCAACTTCCTTAAATAAAAATAACCCGGTTACTATGCGTAAACAGCCTATTAAATGCCCCACCCCTACCCCCACCCCTTTATCTACACGCGTTCTGCGTCCTAGACTATTAAAATGATTTGCAACCACTTAGGTTTTGACTTTTGGATTGAACGGACACGCTCAAGCGATCAGTTCAAAACAAAACTCAAGACATACGGCCTCTGAAGATGGACAATGTGATTTGTCCGAAACGTCAGGAGTTAAAAAGTCCTTCTAAGGACTACATTACGCGGGTAAACCGAGAAAATTATTCTACATCTTACACCCGTGAAAATCTCAACCATAACATATATATATCTGTATAAAATTAAAATAAAAACATATGTTATCATCCTAAAACATAAATATTTCTAAAAATATATAAATAAATATAAAAACACAAACGACAACAATAAATCGTACATAAAATAATATTTCGTTTTTATCTAATACAAATAGCTTCTTTCAGCTAACCAAGTTTTCAATATATTTATCAATTCTCTAGTTTTAATACAGTTTTTATATTTCATAATATATTTATACAGCTAGGAAGCGTGTGATCTAAAGTTATTTGTCGATATTTGTTCGTATGCTTAGGAAACATTAATCCTTCATTAAAATTGAGAAGAGTATTGTAAGTGTGCTCTAGTCTATTTGTATTATATATAGGGTTATTAATGTGCTGAAATATAATTTTGTACCACAGAATGGATCTATCTGAAAGAATTTTGAGACTCTGATAAAAGTATGGAATATTATGCCTTTGTTCGTATAAACTTTTATGAGCTAATAATTTAACCAATGAATTAAATTATAATTGCAAGCCACAACATGATTTCTTTCTTCGATTGAAAAACACTAGGTTGTTTTTAATTCGTGAAACAAAAACCATTACGCAACGGTTGAGATAACATCCGAATTTAATATCTGTGAAGATGTGCAATATAACAGAAGTCCGAACGTGCTCCGGTGAACCGAATAAGGGGCAAACCTCCACGGTAGTCGAACTCGTGACCTCGGGTCAAACAAAACCTGACTGTTCGGGGCTCACTCACCGAGTGGGGACTACCGGCTACTGAATTCACCTAGTTTTTCTACCAACTACATAAATAAAACAGACTTTGACCAATTCGGAAGCAGAATGAATATTTATTCAATTGGTATGTACCACTGGCGTCCGAATAAATAGACGTGCCATAATAGACACACTTGCCTACCATTTTGATGGCTGGAAGCAACCACGTGACAATCTAAATTTAGCACCAGGCGGGTTCACGCATTTCTCGAATACGTGACGTTGTCATTCGTGTATTGACTGGCGGCGAGCGATCATTCGAATATTTTAAGGAATAAAACTATATTTATGGTTACCTGCGCATTTAAACGTTGTAAAAGTAGAAGTGGTAAAGAACATAATTAAAACTACTGTATTTTATTTATTCAATTATATGTTGCTTTAGGGCGATTTGGACTTTGGTAAACAAATTTAAAACGTTTGTAAAAAGGGTCAAACTAAACAACCCAACAAATTATTCGGTTTTTGTGAGCAAGCAGAACCTTTTCGTATTTACTGTTTTATTTATTGGCGAATTGGGCTAGTTTGGAATATGTTACCACAGCTACGGGAAAAAAGAAAGTTGCCATAAATTGCGGGCAATTGTAAAAAGGACGAGTTGATCATTAGCAGATTTGCTTTTCGAAGAGTAAATACTAATACTTTGCAGTGCAATGCAAGTTGCCTGGAGATTGTCGGGGTGCATTTATTGGCGAATCAAATTACATTGACCCATCTAAGTTCGCCCTCGCCCCCCTTATTTTGGTTTCTTCCGTGTAAAGGCATCTCTAGTAATTACTTGGTACTTGGGTACACATCAGCTAGTAGACTACAAAAAGATGTACGGTAAAGCTCATTCTTAATTGAAATTTGTCAATTTAACCTCAAAACTGCCCAAAACCGACTAGCCGCAGGTTTAGAGGCTTTGAAATATTAAAATTTTGATAATTATTTTTACTATGAAAACAAACCTTTGAAAAAAAAACTTGTATTTAAGTTGGAACATATTATTGATTTACAAAAAAAATAGAAAATGGACTAGAGTTCCTTATTATTGTCAGGCAACAATTTTTTTTTTCGACGCATTTCCACACTAAAAAGTCACAAGCCGCCACTGACTAGGAAGACCACGCGTAAAGTCAGCATCACTGCTTATCTCTTCTGGAATGGAATGTAAAAATTAAATTCCACCAGTGGCACTTGAGAAAAAAGTGCTGAAATCCTTAAAATCCAATCTTTACGTTTCATCGGAGATTACGAGTATAACCAAATAAGTACAAGGAATATTCCATTTCCTTATTTGTCACTTTCCATATAAGAAGTATGGAAATAAACAATTAGAATAAACAGGGAGAATACTCGAAATGGACCAGTTTTGGTTTGGTTTGTTTTGGGGGTCAGTCGGTAAAAGGGTGCAAGTCCCAGTGCAGGAATTCCGGCCACGCCGAGTGGGTTGTCCCGTTTTTGCTGCGCTGCCAAATAATTTGTGCATCAGGAGCATATTTCAGATATCTTAAGTCTGAGCAATTTTTATTCTTTATGTCAGCTCTGTCGGCTGGAAATTGAGCTGCCAGGGCTGCCACAAAGCAAGAAAATTATTTTTAAAATATAAAAAAATATTTTATAACTTTTTATCATAGAATAAAGAATATACTTATCATATCAGAATTGTGGGTGCATTACACTAACATATAATGCATAATAATGCATATTGCCAACTATTACGTCTACCAAGATACTGCAGCGCTACAGAAATGTTCCTGGAAGGATGAGTGTACCCTTTCAGGGCACTTCTCCACCACCGCATGGGAAGCCTATAGTAGGCCAATCTAAGAATACCATCATTACTGCCACGGCTGCATGGATGGAGTCCTTGATGGCCCCTTGGAGACGGGAGACCGTCAAATATCCAATATATAAATTTATTTTGCATATTCTACTGAGTAATCTTTTTCCATATTTTTTTCTTCCTCTTATTCTACGTACCTATTGTTATTTATTTGTTTGTATTATTATCTCTTATGGAAGTATTGTGCTGCCCCTGCGTACCTTCTGGAATAAAGATCTATTATTATTTTATTTTTTTTATTTAATGTAAATCAAATTTAATAATGAACTTAATAACAACATTATTAAATTTGAATTACATTAAATTAAAAAAAAAATGAAATTCTACGAATTAAACACGAAAACAATTAATAACTGTTATTATTATTAATAACAAACGAATTACAATCTTTGGAGCACAGACGTCAGGTGGGAATGCTGTCTTTGTTCCACCGGTATTTTAATGGAAGATGCTCTGAGGAACTAGCGTCATTGATCCCTTCGGTACCGGTACACAGTCGGGAAATACGCCAAACGAGCGCCCGACAGTTGACATTTTCACATGAGAACGGGTCGCTTCTACGACAAATTCTTGCGTTCAACAGCTCGGCTGTGGAATGATTTGCCGGCCTCTGTGTTTCCTCCTTCCTACAACACGAGTCTTTTCAAGACCCAGGTTACACTCCTTCGAGATCCTCCACACAGCATTTACATTTTGGATTTTATTAAAACTTGTTGACACTGATAAGAACAAACTGTGCTATTATCAGCGAAACCAATCAAGTAATTTTCGGGAAAATCGAGGACAAACGGACTAATATTCATTTTTATATATATAAATTATTACTCTTGGATCTATTTAACTGTGTACCTCACTCCTTAGGCGAACTTTTGATTCCCTGTAATTTATTCATACTTCAATTTTTATATTATTTTTGTATTTTTCACAGTAGGTACTCCAGTAAACTGCTAATCTCAATATTATTACAATTTTATTACACTTCAGTTATATCAGTCCCCACCCCCCCTCCCAACCGTAATTCCAACGCCTTAAAGGTTTATGGAAGTATTTTGTACTCAAAGAAAGCTAATTTGGTTCCTTTGTTTTTGTTATGTTCCACGTCCCACAGCCGCAGGTAAATATCTAATAATTTTATTTTTGTTTATATGATATAAGAAGTTTCCCTTTTTTACAATTACTAAATACAGCTCTTGAAGGCTGAAATTATTCTAACAATATAGTGAAGAAGCAATAACATTATTAGAACAAGTACTATACAAAATGAACTTAAGCAAATGATTTTTTTTTATCACTTGATCCATATTTTGGAATGCTTCTTACCCATTTGTATCCAGGGTACTATGTCCTCTTCATATTTTTGCCTGCGGCGCATTTGCGAATCCGGCATTACCACATTCCCGCCCAATGACCCATCTATGGCCGACAATTGAAATTGGCTTAAGAGTCTATAGTGGTATTAATTGATTCATTTTACTATTTAAACGCCCAAAAATAGAAAACATACACGGAAGTTAAATTACACTTGAAAAGCTACAACAAAAGTTAAATTACATTTGAAAAACGAAATAATCAAAAAACTGCATCAATATTAAAAATACACAGGAATATGAAGGAACGGAAAAAGTAAATAATACAATATCTACAAAGTCAATATTACCATTAATAACAAATAAGTAAATAATGTAAAAAGTTGTAGTTAACAATAATTTGTACACTAGGCCGAAATAATTCATTCATCCTTTTTTTGAAATTTGCCAAGTTTAGTTTATTATTAAATACATCCATATCATATACGAGTATATAATATGTCCAAATAAATATTTTTTCCTGCGGGGCACATGAGTGCATTAGAAAGTGAAAACCCTGCCAACCCATTAAATGTTCCATTTATTGGTGGTGGATGACATCGACTTATAGGATCTGAGGGATAGACGAGCAATAAACAAGTTTTGCCTGCGGCGCATATGAGAACATTAGAAAGTGACAACCCTGCTTCTGCCACATTCCCGCCAAATGGCCCATCTATGGCCGGCGGATGAAATTGGCGGGAGAGTCTAACTAAATAAGTTTTTGCTTGACATTTTCCCGCGCGCGCGTTCCCCCCTCCGCGGCCAATCATAATCGGGCATTTCGAATTTGGAATATTTCTTTATATCGCGACATTTCATCCGTCCTTTAGTACCGATGCCGCCCGAGATGATTGGACTACGGGACTGTTTGAAAATGGAATTCGGAATAAGTTCTTTAAATATTTTCGATTTCGGAATTCTCGCGGAGGTTTTTAGTCGCGCAAGACGAAAACGGACAAAATGCGATAACGGAGATTTTTAAAGGAGAAAAACTAATCAGTAAACTTATATATTTTATAATCACTGAAGACAGAAACCCATAGAAGTGTGTTGTGGGTGTGTCTGTGCGCCCGGAGTTACCTCAACCTTCGCTTGAATTCAATTAAATATCGATTTTTTTTCTTGAAAAGATAAACAAGAGGCGACCACATTTTTTTCCGAAATTGGTTTTGGTATGCATCACTTCTAGCCATTATATCTTCGGTGGATTTACCTTTTAAATCTCTTCACAGTGACTTGAAATAAGTCGATATATTTTAATTTTTTTTTATTTCTTATAAGTTGAATTGCAAGTAATTTACAAAATATATTTAATTAAAGGGTCTTGGTCGTGTATACCTTATCAGAAAAGAGGAGTTCTTGTGTCTGATAAGGGAGGGACAATTCTTAATTTGGTAGGTAAATTATATTTAATTTGCTTTTTATATGAAATATTTAAGTATGTAAGTTTTTTTAAAGAAGTTTAATTTTATTTATTTGTTCTGATCGGTCATTAATACAGCGCATTTCAATGGGGAGGTTATTGTAATTTTTTATGGATGGATAAATATAATGGTTTTTCATTTGAGTTGTTTTAAAATTAGGTATAATAAATTGATTTTCATTTCTCATAAGTTTGTAATTGTCCTGATTTTTTAAAAGAATTTTCTCATTACACGTTTTTATAATAAAAAAACTTTATTAAATATGTCTTCAACATTTGTAACTGGAAATAGTGTGAAAAGTATTTTCGTTGAGAAGGTGGAATTTTGGAAGTATTACTTTTGTGAAGATTCTTTGTGAAACGTACACATATACACATTTTTGATTTTTTTAACAATTAAAATATTTCTTAGCCTAACGAATATATATATATACATATACATTTCCTTATTTTCTTTACTAGCTCTGTGATGTGTCTATTCCATTTTAAGTTTTGATCAATGATCACAGCTATTTCGGAAGAAGAGTTAATTATAGTACAGTACAGTATAGTACATTAGTGTAGTACATTACAGTATCAGTTTGTTTACAGTTTTCATTGTAATATTTATTAATTGTTTTTGTGATTAATTTAAAAAATACATATATATTAATCGGATTTAATAATGCCATTATTAAGTTCTGCAAGTATGGTTTAGTTTTTATTATTGTGACTGTTTCGGCATTTAAGGCTATTTTCAAACTGCGGTTAATCCACATTATGACTTTTTTTTTAATTTATTCATTTTTTTATATTTTTTTTATATGAATACTGCACAAGAGTCCCAAACTGCTCCCAACGTCTGGAGCCAGTGAGACTATGGTATTCCCAATTGGGGAATGTTGTGAGGCTGAAGGTAATGGGTAGGGGAAGAGGAAGGTGGGGAAGTACCTGGCTATTCAGATCTGGTCACCAAACACGGTTAAAAGCCATTTCAAGCAACGTTCCAATTAATTCAATTTCAATTAATTAATTAAGTTAATGTAAATCAAATTTAATATTGTTATTATTAAGATCTGCAATAATTTTTAGTTGTTATTATTGTGACAGCTGTTTCGGCGTTTAAGGCCATTATTAAATTTAATATACATTAAATTATTAAATTAGATTTACATTAAATTTAAAAAAAAATTAAATGGAGTTGTACGAATTAAACACAAAAACAATTAACACATTATGACGGCTTATTTGTATGATTTTATTTACTCGAACCCCATTCTAATCTGGACAGGTTTTTAAAAATAATGATTTATTATCGGTAAACCCAATTTATTTGAAAATAATTAAAATTCTCTATTCTGTGAGGTTTTTACATTTATAATGTGTTTCCCCGTATTTAAAAGATAATGTTTTCTCAATTGATTTACACTCTTGCTGTCACAATAATAAAAACTAATAATACTTCCAGAACTTAATAATAACATTATTAAATTTTATTTATATTAAATTTAAAAAAATATACTGTCATATTTGTTATCACTGACTATGATATTAAGACTTTGTGTAGCCATTTTATACAAGGAAAATAAGACATACGTTGTTTTTTTTGCGTTAAGTGTGAGTAGGTGGTTATCAAACCGTATTTTAAAAATATTAATCTAACTAACTAACTAACTATCACGCCGTTTCCCCGCAGGGGTAGGCAGAGAGGACAGACTGCCAAACAACTCGATCTTGGCATACACTTCTTGCTTCATTCACATTCATACAACGCCTCGTACATTCTCTTCTGTTATTCCGACTTCTGACATGGCCCGACTCGAGTATTTGATTCACTTGATCGTGTCATGTCTTCCTCGGGCGTCCCCGGCTTCTTCTTCCATTCAAATTCGCGTCATATATTCTCCTTACACTCCTCTCTTCGTTCATTCGCTCTACATGTCCAAACCATCTAAGTGTCCCTTTCTTAATCTTGCTCACTACGCTTTAAATATATTTATATCATTATTTGCAAATTTGTTTACTAGTTCCCATGTTGGACCTTTTATTGATAATACAGTACACATTGACGAATATTATAGGAAACATTAAAAGAGCTCGTTTCCTGCCATCTTTGGGGATGCGGTGTTAGGGGTCTTTCCAAGGAAAGCAAGGAGCGAACCAGGGTCTACAAGTGTTCCATGTTGTAGAAAGGTAGGGACGCAGGTTCCACGATAATTCAACACATGTATTAATAGGCACATTTTTTAAAGTGATATAAACTCGTTAAATGTACGAATTACTTAAAAGTACATTACTTCTTATTGTCTTAAAAACCTTCCACACAGCATCCCCAAAGATGACATAGGCCTTGAGGGAAATTATTCCTCTCGGGGCCCCCTGTGAGGAGTTACCGTAAAAAACTTATCTATAAAATTAATGGTTTGCTCATTATGTATTAAGTTAACTCTTGAGAATGTATTATATACTTTTTGAATAAAAATAATTATATTATATTAAATTGAACACACTGACACGCCTACAACACAGTTCTATCGGATAATCTCTTCAGTGGATGCCATTGTCGCAGGTCAACGGTCATCAGTCATAATATCAGACAATAGTCATCAAAGGTTTATCAGCATTTATTACTTTCAAACTACCTGTGATCACTTGCTCTCCGCCTACCCCCTCGGAGACACCGCTCGACTGTTGTTAATAATATATATTCAGATTCGTCGTTTCGATAAAGCGTTGAGGCAGATGAAAAGCCAATAATACCGAATATCAAAAATATGTATCATAACCGGTCCAGAATGTATTCGTTCGATGTATTTCAGCATCGATTCAGTGTAAGCTAGGTGGCTCATTGCTGGGTCAAAATGACCACAAATTCTTCTACATCTTCTTCTGCTTATCCTACTTGGGCTCCCTTCGCATCGATAAGGCGCCTCCATTCACCGCAAGCCCAGCCTCTCTCAAACTCCTCCTTCGATAATAATAATTTTTTGATGATTTGCATAGCGCCGTTTTAGTGAAAAATCACCTCAAGCGCGCTGTACAAACTTTTTTTTTCAATGCTCTATCGTATCACTAACTATAGACAATATATTATTACAACTTATGGCTAACAGATTGCATTCACCGGTTCATCGATCTGTAATACCAAACTATATTTGGCCAATAAACTTAATGCCGCATTAAAATATGCATGTCATTAACTTTATGTACGAGCAAATGATATTATTCAGTACGATACTTACCTGGCAGGTCACTTGAGATAAACACGAGTCACGAAATTTGCAAAACAAATGTCTCCAGGTTTGTCGATTCTTGACGACTCTCAAACGTGTTCGCCATTTCGCCATTTTTCCAATTTATACCTTAAATATTCTATTGAATCTCAGATTGTTACTACAGGAATTTGGTCGTTGTTGTACAGGGTCGTTATGTCTAATGCCGATGTTCGATCTGCCAATCCAAATTGTAGAAATATATATATATTTTATTGAAAATTTTTGTTTTATAAGTACATTTTGAAACAGTGTATAAAACACAATTAAATATGATATAAATAAAATATGTTAACAAAAAATATAATATATAGTTTTATTATCACATCTCATGGCTTATGTGAAAGTTTTCATTTTAAACAAATATTAAGGTATAAGAGCTAGTGAAAATAAGATAGATAAAATATGACAAAGTGATATAAAAAACAAAAAAAAACATTACATAAGTTATGACAGTAAACAGAATTTACTGTTATTATCACATATACGTACACAAGTATAAAAAGGTTTTCATATCAACACAGCGGCTCATATCAACACAGGACTGTCCTAGTGAGATGAGTGGCTAATGTTATGTAAAGCCGCTCATATCAACACAGGACTGACCTAGTGAGATGAGTGGCTAATGTTATGTAAAGCAGCTCATATCAACACAAGACTGTCCTAGTGAGATGAGTGGCTAATGTTATGTAAAGCCGCTCATATCAACACAGGACTGTCCTAGTGAGATGAGTGGCTAATGTTATGTAAAGCCGCTCATATCAACACAGGACTGTCCTAGTGAGATGAGTGGCTAATATTATGTAAAGCCGCTCATATCAACACAGGACTGTCCTAGTGAGATGAGTGGCTAATGTTATGTAAAGCCGCTCATATCAACACAGGACTGTCCTAGTGAGATGAGTGGCTAACGTTATGTAAAGTAGCTCATATCAACACAGGACTCCTAGTGAGATGAGTGGCTAATGTTATGTAAAGCCGCTCATATCAACACAGGACTGTCCTAGTGAGATGAGTGGCTAATGTTATGTAAAGCAGCTCATATCAACACAGGACTCCTAGTGAGATGAGTGGCTAATGTTATGCAAAGCAGCTCATATCAACACAGGACTCCTAGTGAGATGAGTGGCTAATGTTATGTAAAGCAGCTCATATCAACACAGGACTCCTAGTGAGATGAGTGGCTAATGTTATGTAAAGCCGCTCATATCAACACAGGACTGTCCCAGTGAGATGAGTGGCTAATGTTATGTAAAGCAGCTCATATCAACACAGGACTCCTAGTGAGATGAGTGGCTAATGTTATGTAAAGCCGCTCATATCAACACAGGACTGTCCTAGTGAGATGAGTGGCTAATGTTATTTAAAGCAGCTCATATCAACACAGGACTCCTAGTGAGATGAGTGGCTAATGTTATGTAAAGCCGCTCATATCAACACAGGACTGTCCTAGTGAGATGAGTGGCTAATGTTATGTAAAGCAGCTCATATCAACACAGGACTCCTAGTGAGATGAGTGGCTAATGTTATGTAAAGCCGCTCATATCAACACAGGACTGTCCTAGTGAGATGATTGGCCAATGCTTTTTTTTTTTTAATTTAATAATAAATAAACTGTTAAAACACAGTTTTAAGATAAAATTATCTATTTCAGGTTTTTTTTATCGAAAATTGAATATATTTTTACAAGAGTTAATGTTTTGACATGACATGGTCTCTTCAAAGGTCATGAAAAGTGAATTATACATTTTTGGTGCAATAAAATGAATATGCCTGGAGATATATTGGAGATTTCTTCTAGCGTGCCCAGCATCTCTGGTCCAGTGGCAGAGCCTGGTCCAGGTCCGGTGATGGAGGACGTCTGTTGCGAGCTAAATGCAAGTCATCTTAAACAAAACCCTATTAATAACAATAATTCTAAACCACGGGAGTTTTCTGATATGTGTGCGAGTGTGCAGTGGCGTACGCTCCTAATACTGATTCACAAATTCTTTATACATCATCGTTATTTTACAATAGGTTAGTTGTCGCCACCCGACTTCGCCTCATTTGAACATCCTTTTTGAGAAGATTTTATGTCTTTTTCTTGTGATTATTAAAAAAAAATTGTACAATCTCCGTAGACATTTTTTATTTATTTCATAATGCTTTACAAAAGTTGCAAAAAATGTGACCTTACTGGGGTTCTAAGGTCACATTTTTCGTTTCGACAGGATTCGTAATTATGTTAAAATATTATGAATTATTAACGTAAAATGTTATTCGAGGATAATTTTAATGTAATAAATGAATAAAAATTTAATGAGACATAATAAGGGTAATATCTTGCTTGCATAATGTTGGATGATTTTGGTTGCATAGGGTTGAATCCGTGTCGGCTAGATGCGAACCCAACGCTTTTAACAATTTGACTACTAACCTAACACATCTAATAATTAAAATACGGCAGTGTGAAATTATTACTTATTAGTTAAAGAGTTGTTTTAAAAAAATAAAAATCGCACAAGAGTCTCAACCGCTTCCAACCGTCCGGAGCCAGTGAGACTATGGCATCGCCAATTGGGGTACGTTGTCAGGCTAAAGGTAGTGAGGAGGGGAAGGAGATGGGAAGTATGAAGATAAGGAAGTACCTGGCTATTCAGATCAGGTCTCTAAACACGGCAAAAGTCCTTTCAGGCAACCTTTCGATTCTGAATGGTGCTCTTTTACCAGGGCGATACTAAAAGTATCTACCACTCTGGAACGTGCAGCATATAGTATACTATACATACATACTACACATATAATATTTTAAGGGAAAGAGTCTGGTGGAACGTGGGAAAGTAGCTGGCTATTCAGATCTGACGGCCTTCGTGGTTGAGTGGTTCGATGAGCGTCAAATCCCGGCGCGCGCAAGTGAATTTTATTGAATTAATTTGAGTCATTTCGCAATTTATTATTTTAAAATAACATAGACATAGTATATTTGGGGCACATTCCAGAGTCGTAGATACTTTCAGTATCGCCCTGGAGACAAACCACTATTCAGAATCGAAAGGTTGCTTGTAATTGCTTTAATCGTGTTTGGTGACCAGATCTGAATAACCAGGTAGTTCCTCAAATTGGTATTCACCTTCTCGTTTCCTTCCTCAAAAACCTCACTAACTTCAGCCTCACAACATATCCCAATTGGGAAGCCACAGTCTCACTGGCTCCAGATGGTTACGGGATGGTGCGGGACTTACATAAATTAAAAAAAAAACACCGATAAAGCCATTTCAAGCAACGTTTCAATTCTGAATGGTGGTCTTTCACCGGGGCGATACTGAGAGTAATTTCCACTTTATGTTTCAATTCTTCATAGAAAAGCTTTCTTGCCATGTAACCCCTACCCTTCTACCCATCCCTCTACCGACTAATCTGTGATGCTCTGCCCTACTATGATATGCTGTATCTTTCCCCCCTTTGTTTTCCTTATTCCAATATATCTCTTTACATATTTGAATTTAGTTAATATGATTACGTTCCCGAGGAAGGCTAAGATTTACCGAACCCGGGTCGATAAATGTATAAATTTAATAAAATAGTTTCAAACAAAGAACATTTTAATGAAATGATTTCGAACAAAGAACCTTTTAATAAAATGGTTTAAAACAAAGCACTTTTGAATAAAATGGTTTCAAACAAAGAACCTTTTAATAAAGTGATTTCAAACAAATAACTTTTTATTAAAGTGGTTTCAAACAAAGAACTCTTTAATAAAATGGTTTCGAACAAAGAACCTTTTAATAAAATGGTTTCAAACAAAGAACTTTTTAATAAAATACTTTTGTGCCCCTAAATTTAAATTGGCCGGCATGCCACTGGCTGCGGTTTAACTCAGTAAATGACTGTGCATTTTGATACGAAATGCTCCATACACAATATATATTTTTTAATCGATCAAATTTCGGATTCACGATACTAATAATATTCGGCGCTTTGTCAGAAACACTCGCCCGAACTCTTCCATACTTAATAACCATCCTATTGCGGACCCAATACACTTTTTTTACGATTTAACAATAATTAAAAGTACCAAGTATAATAACCCCAAAATCAAACCCGTGTACACCTTCTGATTCGTACATTCTTTTTAGTTGTATGAACTCTTGCAAAGATTAAAAAAAATAATAATTAAATTTAAAACTGTTCCATTTCATGTGATCTAACATAAACTTTTTACATCTTAATTTATATTGCTTATTTTTAATACTTATTAAATACTGTAAGTAAGCATTGTCCTGTATAATATTTTCTGCCTTTACATAAAATTAATAACATGTATATTTTAACGCGGCATCACGTTCATTAGTCAAAGCATTGTAAACATTATTTTGTATTACAGATCGATGAACCGGTGAAGGCAATTTGTTAACCATAAGTTGTTATGATAGATTGTCTATAGTTAGTGATAAGATAGAATATATTCGAAAAAAAAATGTACAGTGCCCCTAAGGTGATTTTTTGCAAAATGGCCCTATAAAAATCATAAAAATATTATCATTATCTCTCTCAGCTGCTTCCAACCGTCTGAAGAGCCAGTGAGACTATGGCATCCTTAATTGGGGTATGTTGTGAAGCTGAAGGTATTGAGGAAGGGAAGGAGATGGGAATGAGGAAGGTAGAGTAAGTACCTAGTTATTCAGATCATAATTTCAAGCAACGTTTCAATTCTGAATGATAGTCTTTCACCGGGGCGATACTGACATCATCTGCCGTAGCTACACTATTGTGTGAATTTAGCAAAACGCAAAGCCGCTCAATCGTAAAATTTTCAATTTAAATAAAAGGTTTATTTCGGTCCAACGACCAAAGTCATTAAAACGAAGAAGAAGAGCGAGATTTGAATATTAAAATAAGAACGCGAGCATTCCAATATTAATAAATCGAATGGAAGGGAACAATTCAAAACCAATTACGCGCGCATTCCATAAATCCGTTGATTCGATTTTCAAAAATACGCTCGAACTTCGAGCGCGAAGGGCCGAGCCCATTTTTCAATTTTCGAACGAGTTTATTTTTTTGTTCGGTTCTTGTGCCGCCCTTTTTAAATTCGTGTTTTATTCAAATTTATTATTTATTTGGAATGGAACGATTTAAAAAAAGGGTCACATTTGAATTGAGAACATTTTGATTTTATGAAAGTGGGAATTTGTTAATACAGAAACCTCTTTTTTATTTGTTCATACGTAAAACCGTTTCACATTAATACGAGAACATTTCAAATACCAAACAAATTATAGCTTGGCAGTAAAACTTAGACATTTAATACAGTGCAACTAAATGTTTTCTTTACCATGTCATTACTAACCTACTCAATTTGTGTTTAAAATTATTTGTACACATTAATAAAAAATTCGCAGTTCGTTTTAAGGAAACGCTCGAAAACAATATAATTCGATTAAAAATGATTTTTAAATTAATAATTTTATTCTGTGAATTAGATTTTGTTTTATTTTGATTCAATATCTAATAAATGGGTATTTTGATAAATACATTTCAAAAATAAGTCATTTGTCTTCCCTGCAAAGTTTTAAATAATATATATAAAATTGCTTAGAATATGATGTAGAATCATCTCCTTTCTGTAAATACTATTTTTTGATCACCGTTTGGTTAAAGTAAAAAAAAGCGCCTTTCAATTTTTCTATGAGCCATTTTGGCGTTGTCATTTAAAACCAATTAAACGATCGCAGCGCCCTCAATTTATGCCTACTTTGAAATGTCGGACTGTATATGATTTTTTATATGAATACCCGCACAAAAGTCTCATCTGTGTAGAGCCAATGGGACTATGGCATCCACAATAAGAAACTTCAGTGAAAAATATAATGGCTTTAAAAATATATATTCATGTAGATCAGCAAACGCCGATTCTGTATTTTTTATTAAATGTACGTAGAATCGTTATTTAAAAGTGAACAAAAAATCATAGCATCAAAATGCCTTGTTATGTTGGTACCGTTGCATTTGGAACATATGACGTCACGTACGCATTCTGTTTGTGGATTGGTATAGAAATTTTTATTTTTCTATTTTTTTTGTATTTTCATAATTTATTTATTTAGTTTTCTACACTTTTTCTTCAATATAAAAACAACTGTTATTAATGAAAGAAATTAGTATTCACGAGTAAAACAATTATTAATAAGGATATTATAATAATGTTAATGCTCAATACTATTATTATTCTTTGAGTTAAAGTTTCTAAGAAAGTACTAATTTTATTACTTATGTTTAGTTATGGTTTACTATAAACAGAATATAAAATTATGTTCGGTAAAGCTCGCCCTTGTTTTGACATTTGACATTCTAACCTCCAGATTGATATAAACTGACTATTTGGAGTGTTTTGGCGGGCTTTGAAAAATTGAAACTTTGAAAATTATTTCAACTATGAAAACTAACTGATATTTAATATTGAATTGATAATAAAAATGGACTGGTGTTTTATATTGGGGTACTTTGCGAGGCAAAACGGAGTGAGAGTGGAAGGAGATGAGCAAGAGGGAGGTTATGGAAAGTACCTGGCTGTTTACAATAAGTCTCTAAACACGATTTCGGGCATTTCAATTAATTTATCGATTTTGAATGCTGGACTTTCACCAGGGCGATACTGAAAATATCTACCACTCTAGAACGTGTTGCAAATATACCTACCATAGTAACAAGATCTTAGCCGCTCAGCCACGGAGGTTGTACAAGAGTAATTGAATCAATTTTAAAATGTAAGAAAGATTAGCTTGCAATGAGTAGGTAGGCCTTATTTATGTAAATTTGATATTTAAAAATATTATTTACCAATATTCCACACAATACATTTAGTATCACCCCGGCACCAGCCAATAAACAAATCAAATCCATCTCATTTTACATGCGAAACATACCATGTCGGAGCGATACAACATTTTGACTTCAATGCACCGATATAAAGAAGACAAGAAAGGCCCCCCACTTTTTTTAACGCAGAAACATATTGATCATGTTATATTTGTCATATTTTAAAAACATTTAGAACAATGTTATGAGGGTGCACATGAGTTTAAAAAAGTCGTTTATCGACCACTCTCATTGGGGTGCATTATCGGATTCGCATATGAATATATTTAGTGTAATAAGTAAGATTAAGAAAGGGACGCTTAGACGAAAAACGGAGTGTAAGGAGAATATATGACGCGAATGTGAATGGTAGAAGAAGTCGGGGATGCCCGAGGAAGACATTGCACTTTCAAGTGAACCAAATAATTGAGTCGGGCAATATCAAGTGTATGTATGGAGCAAGGAGTGTGTTGCAATATAGAGTTGTTTGGTGGTCCGCCCTCTCTGCCTATTCCTGCGGAGAAACGGCGTGAAGGTTAGTAAGTTATAAATATTTAGTTAATTTCTTATGTTTAACATTTTGTTAAGCATATGAGCGAAATAATTTCATATCATCTTTGGGGATGCCGTGTGGAGGGTATTTTATAGGATAGGAAGGAGTGAACCTGGCTTTTGAAGAGACCATCTTGTATGAGTGAGGAAACACAGATCACTCCACAGCCGAGCTGTTGAACAAGAGAAGCGACCCGTTGCCATGTGACAATGTCAACCGTTTTGTTTTACGGTACATTTTATTAAGGTAGGCACAGCTTTTCAGCTTTTATGAAGCTGACGGGTAGTTATAAAAATGTGGAACATTTCAAAAAACAAAAATTCTTAACCTGTAATATTTTAAATTTTGTGAAAAAACCACTGAAAGCAATTTTGAACGTTTTACCTATACTATACTTGCATTACGTGTTTCATGTAGAATTTAGTATGTTTGTCTTTTGAAACTTATATACTTTCCTTAATACCCGTATACATATATTCATGCCAAATTAATAGTTAACAAGATAAATTATACACAAATTATAAACATAAACAAAAATTGTTTAAAGTCCGTAATAATTAATCCAAAATGTTAATAAAAAATGATTATAACAAATTTGTAATAGAAAATAAAATTGAAGTTATTTTTATTAATAACGTTAATTTGAAAATAAATTCAAGAGATTAAAAAAAGGTTATTAATTATATTTAATTTACTATTGACACTTTTTCGAATTTCTATAATTTCAAATTTGTCTAATTGAAAACCGGTTGTATTGGTAGGTGAGATTTTTAAACCTTTATTTATATCAAAGGAATAATTGCTTCCTAAATATGATTGGCAAATATACATTCATTTGTTATTCAGTATTTTATTAACATTTTTGATTAATTATTACCCACTTTAATCAATTATTTTTTAATGTTTTTAATTTGTCTATTCTTACCTTATTGCGTTCCATGTTTATCATTTGTCTTTTTTTTTAAATATTAATACCGCACAAGAGTCCCAACTGCTTCCAACCGTCTGGAGCCAGTGAGACTATGGCATTCCCAATTGGTGAATGTTGTGAGGCTGAAGGTATTGGGGAGGGGAAGGAGAAGGGGAAGAGGGAGGTGGGGAAAATACCTGGCTATTCAGATCTGGTCATCAAACACGGCTAAAAGCCATTTCAAGCAACGTTTCAATTCTGAATGGTGGTCTTTCACCAGGGCGATACTGAGAGTATCTTCCACTCTGGATTTGATACTATTATTTTTGAGTATTCTTTATATTCCTGATGAGCAAAGCATCGCTTTCGTGTCGCTAACGTGTTGATATGAATATATTAATAAAGTGGTGATTACAAAGTAATCTTTAATTAATTTATTGATAGTAAATTAATTTAAGTCTAGTTTCGTACTAACCAAACTGCTCGATATGTATTCGAATTTAATACAATAAGCCCTATCTCCCTTAATCTCTACCGGCTTAATAATAATTACTATTAGACTTACGACATTCTGTCCGCGAACTGGAATTAAACTCGCATTATTAAATAACAATAAGGTTAAAAAGTAAAGTAATTTATCCCTTATGATTTTCAGACATCGCGTACACACATCGAAAGACAAAGTAATGCGAAATATTTCCATCTCATTCTTAATAAACGATCGGAAAATATTCACAACACCTTAAAATCATTACGTTTCAAGCAAAAAACGCCCTCATTAAATACAAGAATATAACTTTTCTAAACGTAAATTGCTTGTTTATTCTTTCAAAGACTTACGACGTTTTGGCAAACAGTTTTCGAGTTCAATTGAGTTTCGCCACATTTCAAACAGCGTTAAATGCCGAGAATAGTGTTCAGTATTTTAGTACTGTTTTGTACAAAGTTCCATGGGATTTAAAGGTTTTTTTAGCTTGCATGGATAATAAGAAGTTAAGTGAAGATATTGTGGGTTAATTTTTGACAATTTAAGTTTTTAGAGACGTATGGATTCATCTCGATTTTACAATGCTAATAATTTCTGATATGCGCGAGGTGCAGGATGAAATTGATGGAATATAAATAAAATATTATTTAATGTAAAAATAAATTAATTACTTTATAATGTACGATTTTCCTATAGAGCGGTGCAGGTAGAAGTAAGGTGATTGTTTTCTTTATTTATTTGTTAAAAAAAATCGTTTATTTTGTTTTGTTATCCAGACGACAAACATGTTCAGGACTTTTATCAGCATGGCGGACGGCCAGAGAAGGGACATCCACCTCAGTTCAATTGTAGCGAATTGGGTGGGACAGAAAACGTATTTTTGTTATTATGTACGGATAAGATAGAGAAGTTGTAAGTTGTAAGTTGGTTGAGAAACAAATACAACCAAACCAACATATATAAATGTTAATTAAAAAATAAAGGAATTAATTAAAAATTACATATAATTTCTTAAAAAGATTGGTATTCAAATTGTGGCGTCATTATTAATAAACGAATTGAATATTACTTTGTAATCACCACTTTAATATATAAAGTGGTGATTACAAAGTAATATTCAATTCGTATATACTTGTCAACATGTTTCGAAAGCGATGCATTCCTCATCAGGAATATAAAGAATACTAATATTATAGTAGTATTTTGCATATTCCTGATGAGGAAAGCAAACATGTTGACAAGTATATATAAAGTGGTGATTACAAAGTAATTTTTAATTCTTTTATTAAAAATTACATAATTGTTATGATGATGTCGACCCTTTGGAATAACAATGTTCCACGTGACAGCGATGTCACGCGATAATGTGCTCTATAGAAAGTAAATTTAAGACTCATTATCGCATAACATTGCCGTGTCAGATGGAACCTGGTTGTTCCAAGGAGTCAATGTGTGGAATACATTGTATTGTGAAACAACTACAAATAATCATGTACGTAGATAAGCAAATACGTATCAAATAACTGCTTCTAAAAATGTTATTTAAAAATAAGTTATTTTTGTTGAATTTATTTTATTAACTTATTGAAACTTATAAACCTCATTGTAAAATTTAATCATTGAAGAAGCTCATATTTACATAACCTAAATGAAACACGAAACCGAAAAAAACGATAATTGAGTATAATATTGACAAGTCTTGAAATTGTGATGTGATATCGATGAAGATAGCGTTAAAGGAACTGTTCTTATTAGCTCAGTTGGTAGAGCAGTTGTCCCGGTAAAACAGAGGTCCTGGGTTCGATTCCCAGACGCGGCTGATACCTTTTTTAATTTATGTGTTTTTGGTTCCATCTTTTATTTAGGATTGGTAAACATTAGTTTCTTTAATGATTAAAAATTGTTTTTTGTCGCCACTATCAAATTCCATCTACCGACTAGGAACACAAAATAAAATGTAACATTTTTATGCAACACTAACACAACTAACTATCAGCTACACTCGTTATCCAAACAAGATGCATGATTTGAGCAACAAGTTTAGGGGAATTGTACATATATTTTTTTATTACATTCATAAAATAAAGCGTCATCTATACCAGTACTTAATACTACAATTAATTATTGTATCGTGGGAAACATTTAGTGCTAATGATTTAAGTTATAATATTGTTCTAGTTTTTTTCCTTATTTTATGTAACTGTTTTATGTTTTAAGGTATTGCTTAACATTACTTTATGGTTTAAGAAATCTATATACTTATAATTTTCCATATTATGTTATAAAAATCTGTGTAATAGTCCAGATGGGCATATAATCAAATAGAATATATATTATTAATAAATTCCGTAATTGATCTGCATTAGAGAGTGGAGGGTGCTCTTGGTATCGCTTTTTCGTTTTAATCGGTTTAGTTTTTTTATTAACAATAAGAGTACACAGATGCTCTCCATCAATTTTTTACCCAGATCTACTTACCATACCCTATAATCCTTATATTCTGTCTCAAAACATTTCCCAGTGGGGGTGCCATAGTCCCGCTGACTCTGGATAATGGGACTGTTGTGAGGAAGTCACATAATTTTTTTTTTCAAATTTTCAAAATGTACATAATCAGTTCTTCTTTCCCACGTAAAAAAAAATATCATTGAAACATACATTAACAACTCTCAAAAAGAAACATGAAACCGAAAAGACAGAGATAAAAAAGGTAACGGCAGAAGCTGGGAGTCGAACCCAGGACTTCATCGTCTATCCGGTACCTTGCGGTCTATTCCACTGAGCTGCGGCTACGTCATTTTTATCGGTATCAGACTTCGATTTCCGAAAACTGTTAATATCATCTTCAATTAATTCTCATGTTTTTTTTGCTGATACCTTTTTATCGTGACTACAAGATTCTACCCGAATTTATTTGTAATCGTTAGACATTGTCTCGGATATACCTATCAGCTTTTTATTTTTATGGGACATCTGTTGAATTTTTCCACTAGTCTAGAATTAATAAATATATTTTTATGGAATAAATAATTAAATTGACTACTACCAACTTTGAACTGCACCTTTCCAATCGAAATAATACAAAAAGATGACGTTTCGACTCAGTACGATCAATGTGTCTGTATTTTAAGGAGACGGGGGAGGGGGAATTCAAGAGGGGGGGACCCCCCCTTTCCCCCCACAAATAAAAACATCATACAACAAGCAGTGAGACGATCGAATAATAATTCGAATCTTTAAAAAAGGAAGGAGTTGTGTCGTTGTTGATATGGATGCGCGCGCCGCGGCTTTTCTGGGAAATTTCAAATTAAAAAATTTCTGTTCTTTTCTTATTTTTAAATTTAAATTTTAATATTATGTTTTTATTTATAAATTTAATTTTGAATGTTCTTTGTTTGAACATGTTTGACTTGTCCAAGTGTATTACTGCGATTTATTCTTGTGTTGAATTTATGACTTCTTAGCGAGAGATTAATTATTTGAATTAATGTTCGTTAGTTGGTAGACCGGTTCAAAGGTAAGCGTTCTCCTGTGCTAACCAAATAAGTCCTACATCATTACACAAGCAACATTATCCCATTATACAAATTATGGTATATAGAAGACACGATACTTCACTAATTTATATAGCATCATTTTAATTCAATATTAACGAGGTCACAATTTTTTTTCTGTACAGCACAAGAGTTCCATTTGCTTCCAACTGTCTGAAGCCTGTGAGACTATGGCTTCCCCAATTGAGGAATGTTGAGGAGGAGAAAGATATGGGATAGAGGAAGGTGGGAAGCTAGATAAAGCCACTTCAAGCTACGTTTCGATTATGAATGTTGCCTTTTCACCAGAGCGATACTGAAAGTATCTACTACTTTGGAACGTGCCGCAAATATACGATAAATTATCTTTCATTAATTAATTGTGAAATAACAAAAAATAATCAAACGAAATTTACTCGCGCACAGGGATTTGAACCCGGGACCTCCGATTTCGTAGCCAAGGATCGTAACCACTCAACCACGTTAGATAGTGTCTCTGATATACCAAACCAATTTTTATTTATATTTATAGACTTTTTTTTAAAGTTTGAGATTAATAATATTTTTTGGAAAGAACTTATTAAAGTTTTTAAACCTCATCATAATATTTGTATTAATTAATTTTAAAACAGGTATGTAAGTTTCAATAAGTAAATCCCATTAAAGAAATATTTATTGATACAACCTTCAGACTTCATAATTCAGAAAATGCAATAATAATCAATAAGTTTGACTAAAGCCTGTGCCTACGTATTACAAATTGAAACTAAACGCTTTCATATTAATTAAATCAATTTCGGTTATTAATAGGTGTACATTTTTATACTCGATAGATAACTCGTAATCATAACTGAGGTATTAAACAATTACCTACGACAAACAATTCTAACAACTATAAGAAAGTAACATAATATTTTACAAGCTTGGAATTTAATTGTGGATAATTATTATTTTTGAACTACAAAACGCCATTAACTTGTCACCATATATATATTAGGTGTCACAGTGGGGGTGGGGGCATTATTAGGGATTAGTAAAGAGTTGGGGATGAGATTGAGAATGAGGGAGGGGTGAAAGGAAACATATTTAAAATGGAGCTGTAAGGTTTTTTTTTATTGTTAATACAAGCTTAAGTTAATACAATACTTCCCAACATTGATATGCTAGGTGTAACCAGCTCAGGTATGGGGGCTCCATCGAAGCCAGAGTAAAGTTAGCCTCTCAGAAGCTGGGCGTGCTGTACAGAGCCCGCAGATACTTTAATAGTACACAACTGCTGACCCTGTACAAATCGCAAGTGCGCCCCACTGGAGAATTTGGCAGCCACTTCTGTTTGATAGATTCGCCTTGACAAACGAACTGCAATCTCTGCAGCACATACGTCAGGTGGGAATGCTGTCCTTGTTCTGCCGGTATTTTAATGGAAGATGCTCCGAGGAACTAGCGTCATTGATCCCTTCGGCACCGGTGCATAGTCGGGAAACACGCCAAACGCGCGCTCAACATTTGCAAACGGTTGACATTTGTCACATGAGAACGGGTCGCTTCTACGATTCATTCTTGTGTTCAACAGCTCGGCTGTGGAATGATCTACCGGCCTCTGTGTTTCCTCCCTCCTATAACATGGGTCTCTTCAAGATCCAAGTTCACTCCTTCCTATCCTCTAAAAGACCTTCCACACAGCATCCCCAGCGATGATATAGGCCTTCAAGGATATTATGTCCCTCAGGGCTTCCTGTGTGGAGTTACTGTAAAAAAATATAATAGACTTATGGAAGTTTATAAACCTCATTGTAATTTATTTTTTTATCATTGAAGTCTTAAAATGAAATATGGAACCGTAAAGAAAAAGATAACGGTAGCAACTGGGAGTAGAACTCAGGTCCTCGTGGTACATCCAGGACCTGCGCTCTAATCCACTGAGCTACTGCTAGCCCATTTCGATTTTTTGGCAATAGTAATAAATTTATCAGACAGACAGATGTAAGGTTTTCGGACTAACTCAAGTATAAGATAAACAAATTACTAAAATAATGATAAAAATCTGAAATGGAACGACCAAGTATGTAAAAAATAGAAAATTAATATACGTATTTTTATGAATCAGAAATTAAACGACGCTATAATTTATAAAAGACGAAGAAGGTTAGTACAGGTTTTTATACAGATTCTTATAATAATAAAAATAATAATCGGACCATTTCTATAGCGCCGCTTTTATGAAAAATCACCTCAGGGGCGCTGTACAAATATTACTTCCTATTCTTATATTATTCTTATATTACGTCTATTCTACGAATTTATTATCATTATTATTTTTTTTTGTATTTATTTCCTCTTTTTGGACAGGCTATCATTACACATTATTTATAGACCATATAAAGAGATGAAGTTAAATTATCAAACCAAATTTAATGTTAAATTGAAGAAAAAAAAGAAGCTAACTGTATTTATTCCTTACGATATATTGCAAGACGCTAATACAAATGATAGAGTAATTGTTTCCATTATATTAAAGAATGTATTTAAGCTAAGACAATGAATTATTATCCATATTTTTTAGGATAAATAACACAGAATACTCTTAAAAGGGCGGAGCGGCGGGGAGGATGGTGGCCGGGGGGATTGATCCATAGGGCCCTCAAAATGACGAGAATTATAGCCCTTAGTGGCTCCTTCTGTCGATATACGGGCTAATCCTAGATGGAGTGCGGGAATGCACCAACAAACCTAAGAATAAACAGAAAATACAAAAATCCCGCCATCGGATAATTTGTTATTAGGACCAGTCTCTCCTCGCACAGCCTTTGTAAAATCTTGCCAAAAATTTGACTTCTCAAGGATTTCTCAAGGAATTACACTCAGTATGTCAAAGTGGTAATCAGTCTTCTAGTATAGTAAATAGATGTACATTATAATCAAATCCGAATATTAACTCTGTAAAGAAATATTTTAAAGACAAACTAAACAAAAAAAAATGTTTCCAATTGAATTAACTTTGAAAATATTCTGAAATTTTCTTGTCTTTCAGAACATTTATTTTTTCTTCTAAATACACATATTTGCATTTATTTATAAATATATTATCTTTGTTACGATATATAATATAAATGTGTCTTTTTACTACTACAACATTTACTATGTACATGTTTTGTTTTCTTAATCAAACTGTAATGTACCTACTACAGCACATATAAGAGTACACGTAGATACCATCTCCTGTTCCGATCCCATCTTCCTCTTCCTTTCCCACCTTCCTTATTGTTTTGTTTCTTCTAATAAAACATCTGTTCTTAACCACTGGTAGCATAAGAAACTTTGTTGGATTACCTTTTGTTAAACTTCCTTTTATGTATATTATATTACTTGACCATTAATAATTAATATACACTCTTCTTCCGTCTACGAGCAAATGCTTCTAATAGAAGAGCAGTATAAAATCTGCATTTGTAATCTGTAATATAAAACCAAGTACAAAGTTTAATTAATAAATGTATTTAAAAAAAACGTATTTAAAACTTTTTTTTTAATTGGCTTCAAGTGACGATTTGAAAATTTTTAGACATTGGTCTTAGACATTTAGAGGGGAAATAGATGGGGAAGAGAAAAGAGAGAAAGGGAAGAATTACCAATATTATCCGTAATTAATTTCCGTATATCAATACCGCACAAGAGTCCCAACTGTTTCCAACCGTCTGAAGCCAGTGGGACTATGCCATCACTAATAAGGAACTCCAATGAAAAATATAATGGCTTTAAAAATATATATTCATGTAGAGCAAACGTCGATTCTGAATATACAACTTTCATTACATAAAATTTTACATGTCTAAAGCCATTTCAAGGAACGTTTCGATTCTGAATGTTGGTCTTTCACCAGGGCGATACTGAGCGTATCTTCCACTCGAATTTTGGGAGTATAACGATATGTTTTCCGTTAGTTTCCACTCAGGTGATTGTTACTTGGGAACGCTCTTATATACAATTTTTCGCCATGGCGATACTGAGAGTAGGTTCTACTGCCCTCGATGTTTTCATTTTCTAGTTAACTTTGTCCTTTTCTTAAACAGACCGCTTACAAATTGACAGCATCTTCCAAGTGATTTGTTTATTTGCAAGAAACAAACAGCTTTTAATGCAAATATATACGAGTACAAAGAAAGTTTATCTAAAGGTAAGCCAACAAAGCTTTTTGTGCTAATATTGGTTATGTACAGATGTTTTATTAGAAAAAAAAACAAAATAAGAAGGAAGGGGGGAAAGGAAGAGGAAGATAGGATCGGTACAGGAGATGCTCTCGATACATTTTATACTCGTGCGTCAATTTGTGGTCGTACGTATTACTTCGGTTCGATATTTTGAAAGGGTATTGTGAAGAATGTCGATATTGTGAAATTGTGCGTTATATTGGGCACAGATACGGGGAATTGGAGAATTTATCGTAAGATTGGTCCTGCATGCGGGCAAATAAAAAATTATGATTGGAGGGATATGGTGTTTTTTTTTTAGTTTCCTCTCAGGTGTGATTGTTATTCGGGAATACCCTTTTACACAATATTCCGCCGGGGCGATACTGAACTTAAGATTCATTATTACAATGGTCCCGGGATTATCGAGAGAAAGGCAGGAATTATCGCTTCGGTTCGCCATTAGCCCTGTCTTATGCAAATATATGCAAATCGAGCCGAGATTACTCGCCAACGAAATTTCAATCTTACGAAACGCACTCCATTCGGATCGAGAAAAAAGGCGGCAAAACGAAACGCAAAAACAAGATGCCCAAAAACAAAAGATGTCCGTCCGTAAACAAAAGAAATTAAACAAAAAGAAGAAACGGAAAACGGCGAACGCCCGCTCTCGATACAGTTTAACGTGCTCAATAAAAAATGGAGAAGAAAAAATTCACAACATTTGAAAATTTTATGCTCCGTGTTATTTGATTGTATTATGTATTTTATATCTCGTAATTTTTTCCTTTCCCAAATTCGATACTTAGATGGTTTGGAGACGCAGAGCGGATGAACGACGAAAGGAGTGTAGGTTTGACTGATATGCTCAGTGTAACCCTAAGTGACCAGCTCAGGTATGGGGGCTCCATCGAAGCCAGATTCAAGTTAGCCTAACAGAAGCTGGGCGTACTGTACAGGGCCTGCAAAAACCTTAACGGTACACAACTGCTAACTCTGTACAAATCGCAAGTGCGTCCCACTGTAGAATTTGGCAGTCACCTCTGGTCGGGAGCCCTAAAATATTCGAAAAAACCCTACATTCTGTGCACAAAAAAATCTATAGATTCGTCTATCTTAACAAACGGATTGCAATCTTTGGAGCACAGGCGTCAGGTCGGAATGCCGTCCTTGTTCCACCGGTATTTCAATGGAAGATGCGGAAGGAAATAGCGTCATTGATCCCGGAAAACAAGTCAAACGCGCGCCCAACATTTGCACACGGTTGACATTTGTCTCATGAGAACGATTCACTTCTACGACTAGTTCTTGTGTTCAACAGCTCGTCTGTGGCATGATCTGCCGGCCTCTGTGTTTCCTCCCTCCTACAACATGGGTCTCTTCAAGAACCAGGTTCACTCCTTCCTATCCCCCAAAATACCCTCCACACAGCATCCCCAAAGATGACATAGACCTTGAGGGAAATTATTTTCCTCAGGGCCTTCTGTGTGGGGTAACTGTAAAATTTCTTATGTTCAACAAAATGTTAAACATAAAATAGAAAAGGTATTGTTAAATGTAAGAAAGAGAAAGAATATGAATAAAAAAGAAATACTGATTATTTTGAAACTAAATATTTATAACCTTCACATCGTTTCTCCGCAGGAATATGCAGAGAGGGCCGGCGACCAAACAACTCGATATTGCCATACACCTCTTGCTTTATTCACATTCATACATCGTCTCATACTTTTCTGTTATTCTGACTCTTGATATTGCTTGACTCAATTATTTGGTTCACATGAACGTGCCATGTCTTTCTCGGGCATCCCCGACTTCTTCTACCATTCACGTTCTCGTCATATATTCTCCTTATACTCCCTTCTTTACCTAAGCGTCCCTTTCTTAATTTAACTAATTAAACTAAATATTTATATGTTTATACGAATACGATAATGCACCCTCATTAGAGAGCTTGATAAGGGGTAATTTAAAAGAAAGCTTTTGTGCACCCTATTAGCATTTTTCTAAATGTATCAAAATCAATTGTTGTACATATTTGATTACCCAATAATATTTATTTTTTGTAATCCCTTTACATCACTTAATTAGTATACCACATACTTAAATATTAATTATTACACTAATTTAATTTATCTGCTATTTACTCGTCTATTTTTCACACCTCTTTATACTTAATTAATAAATCATTACCCATCCATTCAAATTTTTAAAGGAGTGGGGGTAAATTAAATCATATAAATAAGTCGTCGCAATGTGGATTAACCACAGTTTGAAAATGGCCTTAAACGCCGAAACAGCTGTCACAATAATAACAACGTGTTTTTCTGTATCTGTCTGTACATAATTAGTTAAGAAATATTTGTACAGCGCCCTTGAGGTGATTTTTCACAAAAACGGCGCTATACAAGTCATCCAACTATTATTATTATTATTATTAACTAAAAATACTTGCAGAACTTAATAATAACATTATTAAATTTGATTTACTATAAATTAAAAAAATAAATTAAATGGAGTTCTACGAACTAAAAACAAAAACAATAAATAATAGTTTTATATTTTATTTCTTGGGCATTAAGTATGTAGCAATTTTTAGACATTTTATTTTGAAGAATTTCATTCACAATGCTTATTTGTTACTTAATATTATTTATTTGCAACCGGTTTCGACACATCCGTGTCATTCACTAGTGTTCTTAAAACAAACTTAAATTATGCAAGTTCAGAAATAATTAGACATCATTAGGTGAGGGTATGTAGGGGTGAACCTTCACTAAATTGCGCTATAGAAATTAACTCTTATTATTATTATGACTACTGGAAAATTTGAAACTAGAATCAGAGAACATGAACTCTGTTTACGAAATAATAACTACTCCGAGTTTTTCTAATAATTTGTTAGAGACAGGACATTGAAATTTTAAAACATTTTTTTAAATTGTGCGCCTTAACAACTTTAGAAATCAACCAAATAAATTATAATTAAAAAAATTAATTTAGAAAACAAAGTAATAGCACCTTCGATAACCATTTTTCCATGTTATTTTTACTCCTCCCACCGTCTCCCTCCCCCCTCCAATCACAACTCCCATTCTCCACCACGCTCACAATTCAATTCCTACCACGATGAATATACTGTGTCCTTTTTACGTGTGTTCAAAACTGTTCTGTTCTATCAGCGCGGAGGAGTGCAATGTCGACGATGCAGAAAAAACCTGCGCCAGTGGGTTTTTAATCTGCTAGTGTATAGTTATTTCTGTATTTGTTTAATTTAAGTTAGTGTTAAGAACGCTAGTGAATGACACGAATGTGTCGAAACCGGTAGCAAATACATAAAAGTAAGTAACAAATGTACATTGTGAATAAAACTCGTCAAAACAAAATTATCTTTTTCGGTGAATAAATGTTACAATGAGGTTTATAAATTTCAATAAGTTATTCAAATAAATTGAATATCCTTTCTAGACATGTAGAAAAAGTCATTATCTGACCCATATAAATAAAAATTGGATAGGTATATATGAGATACTATCTAGATTGCAAATATATTCGGCTAAAAAACAAAAAGACAGCAGCCAATAATATAGTTTTTAATTGATGGTAATATTGGTAAGTCTTAAAATTTGATGAATGATATCGATAAAATGACGTAAAATAAACTGGTCTCATTAGCTCAGTGGTAGAACGTTGTCCCCGTAAAACAGATGTCCTGGGTTCTATTTCCAAATGCGACTTATACATTTTTTTCTGTGTCTTTTTCGGTTTCATGTTTCTATTTTAATTTGTTAATATTATCTTCTTCGATGATTAACTTAAATTATCTTACAGCCCCATTTTAAATATGTTTCCTTTCACCCCTCCCTCAATACCTATTCCTTACCCCACTCTTTACTAATCTCTAGCCATGCCCCCACATCCACTATTATGTGTGTTCTGCCATAATTTTGTAATATTGTTAAGTAAATATTTAGTCCTGACGATGAAACGGTTGTTCCGAAACCGGTCGAAGTGAAAAATAAAAGTGTTTGATTGTTTCATTTGATTATAAATATTAAACAGCCCAGCGAGAAAATGAAGAATAATGTGTCAGAAAAAAATCTTTTACATATAGTAAAATTTGATTTTATAAATTTGGATTTGGAGTTCAAGAAATCCGTAAATTCGGGTTGATCCTTCTTAAAAAAATTAATTATAGTACATCCCAACCTAACCTAACCTAACCTGTGCTCTCATTTTTAACCAACCAAGTTCAATATTATAATGTAATACCTACCTATAACCCAACTTAACCTATGCTTCATTTTTGGTTCAAACCATTTTATTGTCATGTTAATAATAAATATGGTATTTCCTTACAAAGCCTTTGAATCCATCTCACCCTAATATTAAAGCGTAAGAAAGGGTGGTTTTTACCCCAATTCTCAGCTAAAATACACCTTAAAAACCTCGCTATAGTATTTTGAAAGGGGTGTTGGTTTTGAGAATAGAGTCGATGTTTCCGGTTTTTTTTTCTGTGGATGCGTAATATTGATGGAACAACTTGATGGATAGAAGTTTTTTACATTTTAAATTATTCGAGCTCTCGACAATTTAAATAAATTTTAAATCTTATAAAGCGACATTGTAAAAATATTACAAAAGGACAGTTATTTTGTAATTTTCAGTCTTAGTACTAATGACAATGTTATACGCAGCCAGTAGCAGTGACAGTGATTACACAGTGCTCTTGAGGTGATTTTTCACAAAAACGGCGCTATACAAATCATCCAATTATCATTAGTGGCAACTAAATCGTTTGAGTCACTGTCCGCGTGTGGACAGTGCGTTAAGTGGCAAGTAATAAGTTACTGTAAAGCCACCGCATCCAGAATTTCTATATTAATTGCTCGTTTCTTTAAATGTATAAATGTGTAATACAGAAATTAGAAGGAAACATGTCATAGGAACCTGCTTAATATTAATAATTTTTAAAATTTAATTTCTGCAAATTGTTTTTCACTGTAACAAATATACCGTTTTGTTTCTATAATAAAATAAATAACATATTTCGTAGAAATTCATTTAAACGATGGGTAAGATGAAGGAGGGGAAGTACCTAGCTATTCGGATCTGGCCACCAAACATAGCTAAAGCCATTTCAAGCCACGTTTCAATTCTGAATGGTGCTCTTTCACCGGGGCAATACTATAAGTATCACTGTGGAACGTGTCGCAAATATACTATGTATTTTTCTAAATAAGTAATTTTTGAAACTGGATTAGAACCCACTACTCCCGGACTCTTACCCAAGATCGTTACTACATGTATATTTCAATTACCTAATAAATAATTTATTTATTTAAAATTAAAAACATTTAATAGTTTAATTTATATTAGTTTTTTCGGGAAAGTTTTTTTTTACTGTATTTTAAATGCCTTTATATGATTTTTTAAAAACTATGCCGAGTCATACGTGTGTTGAATTGTCATGGAACCGTAACCACTCAACCACGGAGGCGGTCTACTGACAGTATCTACCATTTGTTGATTAGTCAATAACAAAACTGTAATGCTTTTTCCATTATTTTTTCTTTTTAATTTTTTTTTCAACTTATGCACAAGATGCATGCGCCTAAATATAGTAATTTTGCCCTACATTTGTATGATGATTGTAATTTATTGTTGTATTATATTATATTGTTGAAATAAACTCCTGCTGACAAGCTACTTGCAGTGGCTTAGCGGGTATAAGTTCCCACTGTATATAATGAATATCATACAAAAAAAAAGTTAGACTTATCTATGCGATATTTCGCTAATGAATCATTTTATTAGGGAGAATAAGAATTATTTTCAATATTATTTGTAATTTATACAATTAATTTAAACTTAAAATTGTTACGTGAACATAATTACACCGCGATAAAACATATTAAAAGTGAGTACAATGATGCCTCCATAACCTCAGCTCACGATCTACACAAAAAGTATATATTAAAATCAATAATAAATCATCTTTTTATTATTATTGTTATTATTCAAAGTTCAGACGATGTGAATTTCCACGAAACCTCTCGGATTTATAAAGCTCATCAAAGTTATTCACCATTTTGTTAAAAACAAAACAAAAAATGTACAAATACATCTAAAAAAATTATATATTTAAGTTTTGGAGGCAGTACTGTCTTCCTGACACCTGAAAAATAACAAAAAATTTCCTTCAAACAAGCAATTTCAATAGAATTCGTAAAAGTGTTCTTTTGTATGTACGAGAGCTTTGAGCTTTTCGAACATGCAATCGGAGCTTTTTGTGTGTGGAGAATGCTGGCAGTGTATTTTGACGTATGAGACATGCGCGCGCATGTATGTGTTCCAATACAAAAAAATAGGTTGAAATATGTTCCTTCCGTCAGTTGTTAACGATTGTTTGAGGAGAGCGGTCGACGCGGTGGCTTTTTTCAATTTTTTTTTAATTTATCCACAATCATTACTATTATTTTTTTATTAGAAATATTATTTATTCTCACAATTAGTTCAAAAATTTGTCGGGAGTTTTTTCAACGCATTCGTGAATCGAACTGATTTTAAAATTCGAACGATATTAAAAAAAAAATCAACGTTATCGAACTCATTTTAAATATTTTCAGTGATTCGTTTTGAAAATAGAACCTTTTCAGTGTTATGAAAATTCGAAAATAGAACGATAATAATTATTTTCAGTGATTTGTTTTGAAAATCGAACGATTTGGATTGTTTTTATTGTGATTCATTGTGCCAAAAGGATTATAATTATTTATTTATTTAAATTAATAACTATTTTAAAGTGTGTCGTAGTAATTTATTAATGTGATTGAATTAATAATTTTATACGCATTTGAATAAAGAACGAATTCTTGTGTCATATTTTGAAAAAAAGTGGATATTTTTGATTATTTGAAATCGGAACAGAAGTGATTTTGGAACGTTTATTTGAATTTTAAAATAAGATTCAAATTGTAATTCAGTGTGGCCATAACTTTAAGATTATTTAAAAATATTTTTGACTAGTCCCAAAGAGTGTTATGTTTTTTGTGTTTTGACAATATTTAAAAAAAAATATTATTGTGTCATCAATTTGGTTCATATGATGAATTGAACAGATCGGTAGGTACTTAATTCAATTATATCCATAATTTAATTTAACAGCTTAAGACTGACGTAGTAGTTAAACAATAAATATTAGTTCCGGAAGATTCTACAATAAGTCCCGCCAAATTGCAAAGAAAACTGAAAAAAAAAATTGCACATTTTTTTAGCGTTTTTTTTTGGTTGTCGCGATTTTGAACATTTTTGCTTTCGCGGAGAACATCGTCAGATTAGATATAAAATTGTTAAAATAATAATACCTAATTATGAAATATTTTATTTTATTTTAGTATGCAAATGCAATTTGCACGAATAATAATAGACAAATAAGTACATAAAAATTTATTATACATTTGCTTAAAACATGTTTTTTTTTCTTTTAATTAAAGCATCTTGAATTCGATATTTCCATCGATGAAAAGTCACATAATAATGCCATTTTAACAAAATTATAACTCATTTTGATAATGTAATTGCATTCATAATTGTTTATATCATTTAATGTGTACTTATGCTATAATGTTACTTCTATTATAAGTGGTAGAACATCTGCTTTTTGGTTATAAAGCTACTGGTTCAATACCCGCCAAAGAGCAACATATTACATGCAATAACAATTGAAATACAATGCTGTGTTTGATAGTTTAGGTATTTGGTATCAAATGATACGAAGTAAATTCTAATATACCTATAGGTCATGTTATGAATAAATAAAAACATTAAAAAACGATCATTACTAAATAAAGCTTTAAAAACCCCAAAAAGAGTTTTAAAACATTTTAATTAAGAATATTTAGGTATAATAATTGTAATTTTTTGCTTTAAAATTTTAAAATAAGTATTGATTTTATATTTAAAGCATTTTGTTTGGATTTGAAAAATATTATTACAGATAGGTATTTAGATTTAATTTTGTGTGTTTTTACTATCTCTGTAGGTAAATCGCTGATTTCGTTTTATGTAACTTCAAAGATCTGGCTAAAAATCACGCTACTTCCTCGCAGAGGTAGGCAGAGAGGCTGGAACGCCATTACTGTGTAAAAAAAACTCTTCTAAAATCACGACCGTTTAAAAAAAATCATGTGGTACCCCTGTTGTGAGGCTGAAGGGAGTGTGGAGTTTGAGAGATGACACTTCTAAAATTCTATATATTTTTGCATAAGACCGAAACTGATAATAATTAATAATAATAATGATTGGATTACTTCTATAGCGCCGTTTTTGCGGAAAAAGTCACATCAAGGGCTTTTTAAAAGTAATTATTAACCCATGGCTTATACTTACAACTAGTAATTTGCTACTGGCTTACAACTAAGACTTATAGCTAGCAACTAACTACTGAGACTCATAACTAGCGACTTATATGTATGACTTATAGCTAGCGACATACGAATATATTAATATAATAGCCTTTATATTATCAAAAATTCATTAAATTATTCTAACTTATACCTAAAATAATTACATACATTTTATTATAAGAATAATCAGATTGAATTATTAGTTATTTTGTATGTATAATATTGTTTAAAACAAATAAGTGACTTCGGCAATGTCAGGGGAAAAGCGATACCTCATATCTATATATTAAAATGAATGTCTGTCTGTCCTCAATTTTCAAGAAGCACAGTTTGTTCTTATTAGTGCCGGGAAGGTTTAGAGAGTAGTTTTAATGAAATCCAATATATCTGTTGCTATAATGTTTTAAAATTAATGTGAAATACATTAAATTGTATCGAGATTAGCCCATATATATACCACTCTGGTTAGCCACAGATTACATATTCAAAAGAAGAAGGTTTGTTTGGGTAGAATATTTCCAAAATTGATAACACCTATTTAAAAACTTTATTATTTAGATGTTTTGAAAAAAAAAATGTTTGGAATGAAATAAAATATTCAAATTGTTTCTTTGTTTAGAGATAGTAATAGTCGTCACAAGGCATCACTTTCGCTGTCAAATCAATTATGGTACCCAAACGACACGCAAGAATTCACAACTTCATAAATATATTCCAATATTAAATTAACCAATTTATTTCTCTTTTATTCTTAAGTTACTGTGATATTGATCTAATGTTATGAAATATATAAAAATGGCGAAATTTGGTTTTGTTTTAAATACCTAGCAACTTTATCATATTATCAACAGACTTACGAAGACTGGAAGCCACAACGAAATTACACTACAGAGACACTCAAGTTTGCAAGTCATAGTTTGTGGCGTCTTCCTTCAGCCATCTTCCATCAACCCTTCCCTGGATTACCAGTAAGGTGCCCCGCTGTAATCAAAATATTGCAATCATCTGTCTAGTATCCAAAATATTTTGAAGACCCGACTATATACCCATATCTCGAAAGCTTCTGTCTTGCGTGTATTGCAGTTTTCTTATTTTTATACCTTATGGGTCCATTCTCCACTGTCCCGAATGTGGAGGTATCAGTCTAAGTGTATTTTGTGCGGCTTTATGAAAATAAACTTCGAAGAATATCTAATAATATATCTAACGCAATGGACTCTATCAAAACTTTGTGCAGGCTTTGACATCAGTGGTCTCCTCAAATGCATATTTTCGTCATTGCTTCATTCGTGTATCATGTATGTGCTGTTATTTTTCTGTAGCTTGTTTATCTCATTCCGCGTTATGTATTTTGTTTACTTGGACAGTGATGAATATGAAAATAAAAGTCATTGGACTGAGAGCTTCTACATTAGTCGCCCTATCTGTCTAGTGTTAATATTTTGAATATGTGCCTGTAATCCCCATTTTGAAGCCTTCTACCTTCGGTGTATTTATCTTATCATTAAGTCTTATTGTTTATATCCCGTTCGTATATTCTACATGGCAACATTCTGTTTCAACTTTTGATTCATCTCTGTCTCGGTACATTCATAGATCTTATTAATTGTGACCTAACGAAATCTCTTCTTATTTTCATCACCTTTATAACAATTCTATTTAAATCTTAGTAGAAACTAGAGAGGTTTTCCAGTAAATATTGATTCTTTCAGCGACATTCTTACTAGATTCTTCTTATTAGACCCTTTTCTTAAATATTCGAATGGGTACACAAAAATTTCCATTCTTTTAATATTATTAAACATTTGTTTTTTCAAGCAACGTTTAAATTATGAATGTCGGTCTTTCACCAGGGCGATATCACCTCTCTAGCTTTGATAGCGTAGTTTTGGCATTTTGGCAATATATTATTAAAGTTTTTTTTTAAAATATAAAGTGAGGCTTTATATAAAAGAGTAATTTCTCTGAATATAAATAGCTATTTCGGAGAAACTACTTATGCTATATACGTACAATTTTGATATATACATAAACACATCTTTAATCTCAACAAAATGAGCGTTATGCTTGCACTTAGGCCTAAAATTCTTTCACAAAAGGTGTGAAATAACGTCTTTGACTAAAACAGTATGTTTTGGTCTAAGGCGTTATTCCGCAACTTTTGATAAGCAAAAATAGGCCTAGTTGCTACAACTCCTGTGACCATCAGCGTGACCATTATGCTTGGACCACTAAGGTCCAAGTTTCTTTCCCAGAAGATGTGGAATGATGTCTTTGACTAAAACACAGTCGATATTATCTATTAAGATAGTACAATTTAAAAAATATCATTTTGCAAAATAATGGGTAATTACGAAATTACTGTCAAGTTGTACTAATTTATGTACTTGGGTATTCGAGACATTTACGATGATTAGCATCCCAATTCGGGTATTTTGGATGGCTGAAGGGCGGTGGGAGGGAAGGAGATTGGAAATATGAAGGTTGGGAAGTATTTGACTTTTAAACACGGCTTTTGCCCTTTAAAGTCACGTTTCTAGTTTGAATGGTGATCTGCGGGTATACAGCCCAATTCAGCCCTGGTTTTAACGACATTGTAGCCAGGTAAGTATAAAACTTATATTAAAATGAATATATATTTCCCTCACGTAGGCACTATAACGCCATTTCATCATCGTTTGATCATTTGAATGGCGAATCCATACAACCCGGTATCCTTACCATTTTTTTAAGAAATAATAACAATAAGCTATTCCATTTTTACAATCATGGCAACGTTGGCACAATAAAATGGCGCATGTTCGACGACAATGATAGTTTATAATAAATATTATAATTGTTTATTCATTTCGCAATTAGATATTGAAATGCAATGAGTCATGGCTCGAGAATTCGCAGCTTTGCTTTGTTCAACGCGTAGACTCTCGTATTGTCGCCGAGAAAGGTATTCGATTATGGGCGCTTTGGGGGATTCTAATTGTATTATCGAGTCCTTACTTCGATTAAGATGAATTTTAAAACATGATAACGTCAATGCATTGTTCACGTCTTATCAAAATTCAAACAATAATTATTATAATACAGATATGAATTGTTTTTGTATTTAATTCGTAGAAATACATTTATTTATTTTTTAAATTTATTGTAAATCAAATTTAATAATGTTATTATTAACATAAACGATGTTATAAAAATTAAAGCACTTCTTCAAAATTCTCAGAACATCTCTTAGTGAATAATCACGTCCCGCTTGACAACAACGAGCCTAAACCCTTACATATAGAGAGAAAGGGTCTTAGATTAAATTTACTTGAACAATTAGAAATTAATAAACGAACGAATGATCCTAATATAACATTAATTAGGATTATTTTAGTAAGGAAAATTGCATATTCACAGCGTCTCAGTATGTTCACATTATCAAAACAATATAACACATTTAAATAATTTAATTAAGAAAACATTTTCATTTAAATACGGGGAAACACATTATAAATATAAATACCTCACAGGACGGAGAATTTAAATTATTTTCTAACTCAATCGGTTTTACCGATAATTAATCATTATTTAAAAAAAAATATAGAATGGGGTGGGAGTAAATAAAATCATATAAACAAGTCGTTACAATGTGGATTAACCGCAGTTTGAAAATGGCCTTGAACGCTGAAACAGCTGTTACAATAATAAAAACTAAAAATACTTGCAGAACTTAATAATAACATTATTAAATTTGATTTATATTAAATTAAAATATATGTAATATACGTACATACATTTGTTTTAAAGCACTTCAATAAATTTTAAAAAAATTGCCTGCCCACATTAAACCCGCGTTTTACACTGTAATACCAAAATTAAGTCAGTCGGGAATTTGCAAACTATGCTGCAATAACTGTCCTTTGTTCTACATAGGAAAGACATCCCGTAATGTAAATATCAGAATCACGGAACACTTAAGATGTTTAAATAACAATAGTTTTTCAGAGTTCGATTGCCCCTAATTGTAATTCTAGATATTTTTCCAGTGAACCGCTCAGTTCCTCCTGGAAAAAAACTCTAATTTCACTTCGGTCGCCTCCCACTCCAATATCTAAATATTTATGTATGTCTGTCATTATTTTGTATCTTATGTTAGTTTTAGTATAGTCCTGACGAAGGAAGGGTACTTTCGAAAAAAGTGATTTAAAACAAATTTATGTGGTTATATTATAATTATCACGAGCCATAAAGTAAATGCTTTTTACGAATAAATAATAAATTTTTTTTTTTTGGAATAACTTATTGAATCATTGAAGATAATATTAACAACTGCCTAATCGAAACATGAAATCTAAAAGACACAGAAAATAAATAGATAGCGGTAGCAGTTGGGATTCGAACCTGGGAACTCATGGTCTATCCGGGACCTGTGCTCTATGCCGACTGAGCTACCCCTAATCCAGTCATTTTTATCGGTATCATACCTCAAATTTTTAAGAACTGTCAATATCATCTTCAATTGGTTCATTACGTTCATTGTGACTAATTCATTTTTTTGCAATATGACCGAAAAACATTTTAAGATTTTTGCCCGAGATTTAAAAAATAAAATAAAATACGCATTTTGGTGTTGTTTTTTTGCGTAAATCGAAACATGCTTCCAGTATTAAGCGCGAATTTCAACCTTTTCGCCACCTGCATAAGGAGTGTGTGATTTACTGCTAATTTTAAGAAGTGGACCCGCTTAAGGAAATATTGTACTAGTCTGACGATGGCGGTGATAGGCAGTTCAAAAATCAATTTAAAATCGTTTTAATAAATTAATATATTTTTTAAATATCTTTTTGTGGTGCTAAATTGCATTTTAATCATGTTGTAGCACGTTGCATAATTAAAAGACAATTATGAATTACTGTTTGATTAAAACACCCAAACTGCTTGTACGAAAATACCCGAATAACCGTCAAAGCGAACAACTTTATTAGATCAGAAATAAAATAAATTTATAACCAGTTAAAAATAGCTACTAACAAGGCGCTTAGACATTTTAAAGCCTGTTATTTACTTAATTCTCTTTTTGTCAATTTTCTTTGTTGAACGACGTCCTTTTAAACCATTTCTTTATATTTTACCGCCTTTAAACTGAGTAATAGTTTCGTGGGCATTAATTTGGTAAAAAGTTCAGTACCCTGGTATCAGTGGCGTGCAGGTCATATAAGTTGAAAAATTGTGCCTAACGTAAAATAAATTATAAGATAAAAAATGAAAAAAATACAAGATTTGCACACTCGCCACCCTTTTACCGCTTAAGCACCACTAGTATGTTTTATATGAACTATTTCTTAGGACAAAAAGTCTCATAATCGCTGAATTTATAGCGCACATATGGGACTCATTACATAAACGGACAGGTGGATTTACCACATTTTAAAGTGTGGTAAAATTATTATCTAAAATTATAAAAAAGAAGAGGTTGCGACTGAGACTCAAACTTGGGAGAGTCTCATCTCCCCACCGTGCCATCAAAAATTTACATCCCAATTAAGCGCAAAGCTCGAGATAATCAAATTTTGAAAATATGATAATGAATTATTTGTCAATTCAAGATTCGTAGTAAAACAGATCATAAAAAAATTGGCATACAAAAAAATTGGCAAATCAACAATAATTTATTATTTAGATACAAGTCAATAAAAATAATGTTATTTCTGTCGCCTATTTGCCCCGCTATATTGCTGAGTATTTGCAATGTCCAATAGCGTTGAAGTATTTTGAATTATTTGGAACGAACGTTCTATGTCAAAACTCAAAATGGCCACAATCCAATAATCCAATGGATACATTTAGAAACTTGCGTCTGTTTGAGGTTATGCTTTATTTTGATCAAATGACAAATCCATATGAACTTTCAAATTAAATTATTATTTTAGCGCTGGGTATGTATATAAAAAAAATGTTTTGTCACAATAATTCATGTACACAATTGTAATAAATGGTAAATATTTCGATTAGTGACTGACACCATTAGTGACTGACACCACCCCAAGGACGTTATAGATTTTCCTTGCTAAAGTTTGTGATCCCTTTTAAATAACCTTTTTTATTTCTTATAAGTTACATTTCAAGTATTTTACAAAATATTTCTTTTGTGGGTATTCTCAGTCACGTATACCTTATCGGAAAAGAGGAGTTCTTGTGTCTGATGGGGAGCAACGATTCTTACTTTGGTAGGTACATAATATTTCATTGGTTTCCATTTATAAAGCATTTACGTATGTAAGTTTTTTTTAAAGAAGAGTTTTTTTGTTCTGATTAGTCATTAATACAGCGCATTCCAATAGGGAGGTTACTGTAATATGTTTTATGGCTTGATAAATATAAATATCTTGCATTTGAGTTGTTTTAAAATTGGTTTCATTTTTCATGACTTAGTCATTTTTCTCTTTACACATTTTTATAATAGAAACTTGCTTAAATATATCTTCAACATTTGGTACTGGAAATAGTGCGAAAAGTGTTTTCGTTGAGAAGGTTGAATTGAAGTGTTGCTCTTATGATGATTCCTTGTGAAACTTTTACTGAATTTAGATTATTTTTATAAGATCCTCTCATGCCTCAGATAAGCAAAAAGTAAACATTTTCGATTATTTTCACATTAAATGTTTCTTAGCCTAACGAGTATATAAATACATTTCCTTATTTTATTTGATGTATCTATTCCATTTCATATTTTGATCAATTATCACACTATGGTATTTAATTTCGGAAGAAGAGTTGATTATAGTTCACTTGTCATTTTGTTTACAGTTTTCACTGTCACATTTTTTATCATGGATTATGATATTAACGTTTTGTTTAGGTATTTTATTTAAGTAGAATAAGCCATATGTTATTTTTTTAGTGTTAAGTGTGACTAGGTTGTTATCAAACCATATTTAAAAAATATTTATATCATTATTTGCAAATTTGTTATCTAGGTCCCATCTTGGACCTTTTATTAATAATCCAGTCTAGTGTGCATATTAGCTCACTATTAATTCTTTTTTAGAAAATGTTTTTCACATACATTAGAAATAAAAATAGTCCGAGGACCGTGCCTTTAGGGATTCTAAATTTATTTGTAAGTAATTTACTTAATGTTTGGCTAAATTTTACCATTTGAGGTGTGTTTGTGAGGTAGCTTTCTATCCACTTTAGGGCTATGTGGTTAATTCTATTTTCTTTTAATTTTAGCACAAGTTTTTTTTATGGGAAATGCAATGAAAATAATGTTAATGTTAGACTTTTCTTAAAGGTTTCGAAATTGATTTCTGACCTGTAACCAAAAACGTTAAATGCGCTGTCCTCAAATTTAGCAGCATTCGTACCAGAGGGTTCAACCAGTCTGTTCGACGCATCGGTTTTGACAGACCTGAGCGTGAGTTGCCTCTGAGTAAGGTTGTCCCTCACGCAGAGATCAGTTCAGTCCTTTATGCACTATAAGACAAAATTTTAAACTGAACTAACGTGTGCTTCCATACATGGCTTTTCATTTTTTCCAATTACCTCCTTGGAAGTGCTTCATTAGACCCGGTCGTGCCATGTATTCATCACATTATTTCCAATAAAAAATCAAATATGTCTTCCGTTTTTAATGAATGAAAACGTAATTGTAATTATTACACACATCTTTAATTGACTAATTATTTTTATTATTAGCATCCTCTGACCTTTCATGAATGGAGTTCACACGAAACCAGTTACCTGGCTATCGATGTCTAGTCTTTAAATCGTTTAAACATCAGAAGCTAGGCATTTGAACGATTCAGACATGTAAACACGGTAATAGTGAATATTTTACGTAACATTATAACGTTTTTGATTAATACAATTTCTTACCTATTTGGATTAATTGTTCCTACCGAGTTTTTTTATAGGGCTTTTTTTCCATATTATTTTTTTATAATTTCCAAATTTTTATAATGCAGTGCTTAAATTTTACTAATTTTATGAAATTATCGATTCAATAAGAATTTTACAGAATATAATATTTATTACACTTGGAAAACCTGGATTTTCTTTTAAAATAAAAACCCCGATAAATTAATAACTATTACTTAAGCAAAGAGCAAATACCACATAGATATGCCCTAACAAGTAAGGGAAAGAAACCAAAATAAAAGGGGGGAGGGGGGAGTTAGGCGTGCCGCCCATTTAAGTAAAACGTAAAAAGGTTCGATTTGTTTTCAAAAACCGAATATTTCGTTAGCATATTTAGTTTGAATTTTTTTATAAATGTTTTATAATTTTCTTACCGCTGTCAAAATCACGCGAAAAAAATGTGGACGGCAGTGAACTAGGCTGGCTAGATTGATTTAAAATTGATTTGGCGCGTCTCAGAATGTGTTTTACAGTAGTTAGCAATAATTAAACAACCTATTTGTTAAATCCAATGTTTTATTTCATGTTTAAATTTAGTCAGTGTTTCTATTTGTCTATTTGTATGTTATTTTAAAGCTTCGCTAAGCGCCCTTGTCTGATATTTTATTAGCGGTTGGTATCAGCACTCCACTGTGGACTGCTAGCCAAGCTTCTTTGGTCATTTTTTTGCTTTTTGCAAAATCGCATTTTGAGTTTCCTCTTTACGGGGTTAAAAAAAACTTCTTTCTAAAATCTCCATATCTCCTGATGGAGATGACGTAGAAAGCTGAAAATAGATGCGTTAACCTTTAAATTCCAGACAGAATAAGCTGTGCTATTTTCACGACGCTAGAGCTCACAGTTTGAGATTTTTGCCGCTTGCACGCAGATTTTCTGCGTCACAGTAAAAAAAATGCAAAAAATAATAAGTGCTTAATTTTGAAAGAATTCAACCTTTACGTTGACAGGCTATATCTTCAGATATTTATAACAATAATATGGAACGCGTAGGAGTCTATCGGAAGTGACAGCATCATAAATCTTGCATCTGCCACTCCCTATCGTTTCCTACTATACCTACACGAAATTACTAACAGTACAATCCAACGCTAGCCTGATTTTTAACTACATATGTTGTACATATTACAAATTTTATTTTACTGATTTGAAATCGTTCCTTGAGAAATTTCCTAATATACAACAAACTGTGTTTATTTATGTTTTTCTTTAAATATGAATACCTCACACGAACGGAATCCCCAAAAGGCGTTCATTGTGAGGCTGAAGGTAGTGGGAGTTGGGTAAGAGGGTTGTTGGGAACAGCCCCCTTAAGTTGATTTTTTTTTACAAAAACGGCTTTATACAAATTATCAAAATATTATAATTCACCTATTTGGGTCCCCTTTGAACACTAAGAATATTCGGCACAAATTTCTTAGGTATGTAAATCCTCATTAATTAATTAAAAAATACACTTTGTTTACACTACTTTATAAATATGCATAAATATCTACATGTTTCGACAGCATTGTTGTTTATAACTAAGATTATTTGTGACACTTTCCCTCGATTACCACCCGTTTTTCTCACAAATAATTAGTAAACTTAGAAATAATGAAAAAAAAAATAAATCAAAAGTTAATTTAGTAAAGAGAATAATAGCACCCTGTAAATCACCTTTGTTAACCATGTTTCCTTGTTATTTTGACTTTTTTACTCCTCCAACAGCCCCCCCCCCCTCCAAATCACCTCTCCCACTAACCTAACCTAATAATGTCTAATTATTTCTGTACTTGTTTAATTTAAGTTAGGTTTAAGAACGCTAGTGAATGACACGGATGTGTCGAAAACAGAAGCACAGTAATAAAATTAAGTAAAAACTGTACATAGTGGATAAAACTCTTCATTACAAAATGTCTAGAAATACAGAAAATATATACCTACCTACATAGGTATCTAACTAAACAACTTTAGATATATTATTTATGATCCTGCTACTGAGATCACCGTTGTAACATCTCTTTCTCTTACACGCATGCCATATACCCTCCATTACCTTAGTGAGCGGGCTTAAATATATGATCGGTATCAGCAAGTTCCGCTAGCACATAAAACACACTTTACAATTCTTTGAAATAAATTAAATAAAATCCCTACAGTAGCAATAGGCAGCCCGCTCACTGGGTAGAGAAGATTATCTCCACATTTATGCACCTCTAACCACAGTTGATACAGGAAGAGGGAGAAATGTTCCCTGGCACTGTACACAAAAATTTTACAATACGATATATACACCCGTGCCTGAAAATAATGCTTATTAAATAATAATTTTGGAATTAAAATTATAAAGGTACGTACCATGCAGTTATTTTATTACGATGTGTTTTTCTTTTTACAGATTGGAGCCAAGAATGTAATAATTGTCGTACACAGCTATAGCACAGGTAAGCCGACATACTTCATTTTTCAAATTATGGGGATTTTATTTCTGATGCATTATTTTAATATCAATTATTGTTATTTCATTATTCCACTAAAACTTTGTAGGTACATTTGCAAGTTAGCAATTAAATTAGAAATAATTTATATATTGTATCATCTTATACCTAAATACAAGTAGTAGTGCTCAGCATTGGGGTGGCTATTAAACCATTAGTTTTGAATCTATTGCTTATACTATCAGTGGGGAGAATTTTATTGATGAAAAAATCTTTGTAAATTTGATGCAAGGCGTTTCTTTTATATATTTTTGTGCATGTAGTGTCTAATTATAAGTACTAATTCAGTTAGCTAAATTCACAACGACTAAAGACGATTTAAGATGAATATCGCTTAGCGTAACTAGATTATACTACCTCGAATCAAAACACACATTATTCTGAGTAAACAGACGATCTTAACGTTTTTTAAAAATAATTTATATAATCCACGCTGCGTACGCCGGTCTATGATCAAATAGCCCAAAGGACGCAGTAACGATTCTCTAACTCGTTTCTTGTTTCTGTAATCCAATGTTTTTTGTCTGTTTATCCCATTTTGAAACTATTAAGCTTTTTTTTTACTCAATTTATTCCGACACAGAGAAAACTTTTGAAAATCGCAGTAATAGTAATAATAATAATTGGATGATTTATATAGCGCCGTTTTTGTGAAACATCACCTCTAGGGCGCTGTACAAATATTACTTCATATTCTCTATCTAATTATGTACAAACAGATCCAGAAAATACATACTTACCTGGCAGGTCGCTTCAGATGAACACAGTTTTATTAGAAAATTTAAGCTTAGAGTAGATTACAGTTGCTATTTTATCCTCCTTTTCTATTGATGTTTCATTTATTAGAAGATTGGTGGCACAAGAAGAGTTGGTATTTATTTGTAATATTTATTATTTTTAGGACTGGAGAATATTTATTAAATGACCTTAAAAAGCTTAAGAAGTTTTTGTAAGAAATTTTTTTGGAGTAGATTCATATAAATTAGAGTCTAGCGGGAATCCTACACGAAATCCTTACGTTTAACAACCTATTATTCTCACCATTTTGCCATCGACATTAATAGTAACCGTCGGTATATATTATTTATAATTATTGAAAGGTATATATAATATACCTTTAATTTATTAGAATAACTTGCTCATAAACCATGTTGTAATATTAAATTATTAAAGAACATAATATAAACAATTCTCGGTGTATCGGCAAATATTCTCACTGCTGTGCATCCTCTATTTAATTACACGTGAGAACGGTACTTGACACTATTCTGAGGCCAGTAATTTAGTTGCCACTTCACTGTCACTGTCCTTGCTACTGGCTTCGTGTCACATGACAGTAAAGACACGTACCACATCTTCTACAGTTCTTTCACCCGTGATGCGCCATATTTGCCGTAATGCCGTAAAAGGTGTTAATGTTTATGCTTTATTTTACGGTGTTTATCTTTTCATAAATATTAACTCTCGTATCTTCTCGTTTCCTCTCCAAAACACAGATTTAGTAACTTAATTATCAGCTTCCAGCTAAAGTAATCTCCGTACCTTAACGCTTATTCCAAGATAGCGACAAAATCCAATGTTTACCTAATTCTTAAATATCATAACGTCGACAAAAATATGGTACAGGTACTCTCAGTATCGCCCTAGTGAAAGCTTTGTTTACTGATCGGATCGAAATACCTCCCAACCTTCCTCTTCCTCTATTTTTTTTTGATGTACCCAAATACCGCGCAAGAGTCCCAACTGCGTCCAATCGTCTGTAGTCAGTGACGTTATGGCATCATTATTCGGGATACTTTTTAAAAGCTTCTTACGCTTTTTAAGTTTTCGTACATATTATTCTCTCTCTTTCGTGAGGTTTATGGCAGTGGGGAAGGGAAGGAGATGGGGAGGAGGAAGGTGGGGAAGTACCTGGCTATTCAGACCTGGTTACCAAACACAGCTAAAGACATTTCAAACAAATTTTCGATTTTGATTGGTGATCTTTCAACAGGGCGATACTGAAAGCATTTACCGCTCTGGAACGTGCCGCAAATATACTATTTATTATTTTTATGTTATTGAATTTATTTGCGCAGTTCGGGATTTGAACCCGCGACCTACGGAAAAATTAAAAGAAAAACTTGAAATTTTCATAGTTCGTGAATATTTGTGACAGTAAATAACTGTTACCGAATTATTAGAGCAGGTATTCAAATAAATACCTACCCAAGTTATCCAAGTATTATTATTATTATGACCACCAAACTACGGAGGCCGTCTTCACATCTACTTCCCCTCTCCACTGCCATCTCACAACATAACCCAATTGGGGATGTCATAGCCCCACTGGCTTCGGGCAGTTGGGATTGTTATATTTTTTGTATAATAAATTCAATAAAATATGTTTTTAATTTAAAGTTTTCAACACGCCATAAAGTCCCAAAAGCTTTGTCAATAAATCCCCCCAATTTATCAAATATTACACGTTATAGAAGCCTATGTTAATTCCGCGTATTAAAGCAACATTTTATGCGACAATATAGTTTTTATAAAGCCATTTCATTATCGCCCATCTCATAAATCTCACCTAAACTTTGTCCATTTCGTACGCTGTGTAAATGATAAAAAAAAAACCATAGAAGACATGTCGCATTGGTCAGAAATATAATAAGGCGGTTGCGGATTAAATCGAACGACTCTAAATTCAGGGATTAGATATTTATATAGCCCTGTTTTTGTGAAAAATCATCTCAACGGCGCTGTATCGCTAGCAAATATGGCCGATCTTCCCTTCTTTTCGAATGATCAATCTGAGGCACCGATCAGCCAAGAGTTTTGTTGAGCATTTGCTCTATTTGCCTGTTTCCAAGCATTTTTTATCCTAAATTATGACGGTGCCCGCCCACTTTCGTAGACTATAAAATAGTGCCCACCCACTTTCTCACAAAAGCGGATAAGCGGAACTTAATCCACAAAAATCGATATCCTAAATTAATCGCAAATTTGATGGAGAACTTCGTTGGGAAGAGCGTATTTGTGCATTGAACAGTGTTGGGGCAAAATTTCGGCTCAACAGTTGCTCAGTATGGTTGGAAAGCACGGCCGTAGTTGGAAATATGAATTAAGATTTTTTGTTGCAAATTGTATTATACTATATAGACAATGTTACTGTTGAATCAATTTAAATATTTTGTGCATCGATCTACACTATCGAAGTACTTACTATAATATGTTTTACTCCTGTGCCACAATTATAATTTTATTATTGTCATAAAATACAAAAAATCCCTCTCAAGAGGTTTGTCCAGGCCTCGGCGGCGGATGCGTCTCCCCACCGACTGCGTGGTAGGCCGGATCGGGAGAGGCCTGTTTAGGGAGACCCCCTGACCTCTCCAGCCGGTCTCTCTCGATCAATCGCCTTGCACCGCAGTGGGAGGGATGGATACGTCCGTCACTCCTGGATACACTGATAGCGCATATTACGTGTCGTTTAGCCATAACACTTTTGGTGACACAAAGTCACATTAAAAAATAATATAGTAAAATGTTTGTATGTTTTCATTTTTATCCAAATAGCAGTTCCACGACTGCCGCGGCCGCGGGAGGCCGTGGCATTGATAAAAAATGGTTTTAAGATCCTCTTCGGTGATGTAATCATCATAGGTTTATGTTAATTTCCTCGGTATTTATTCGTCGCCCATAGATTGTCGCCGAAATGCGCTACCGAACTACGCTTCCATAAATGTCGATTCTTACGATTTTTATAACCATGTAAAAGTCATCGGAGTTATTTAAATTATTATTTATTAATCATATTTTATCAATATTAAATTCATTTCTCTATCGGTATCGCAATCTGGTGAAAGAGCCATTCAGAATCGAAAATTTGTTTGAAATGGCTTTTGCCTTGTTTATTAACTAGATCTGAATCGCTAGTGTAGGTGTTAATGAGGACGGAATATATAATTCGGTTTAATGTCACATTTGTTTTATTACCATTCACATTAACACATATATTCTAATACATAGTAGAACAATTAAAGATGTTTATTCGGAAGGAATGATTATCCTTCCACTAGCTCGGATCGTCGCGGTGTTTATATTGAATTTTAATTTGGTTCTCTGTCATTGCATCCTGGTGCTGTATTCGCTCACCATACTAGTTTCTTCACAACCTTCCTCTTTCCTATCTTAATTCCCCCCATTCCCCGCAGCCTTCCAATTGCGGATGCGGTAGTTCCACTGGCTCCGGACTCTTTTATGTGTTATTTACGGTGAGCCGAGAGTTGATCCCTCCGGTAGTTGATCCCTCGACAGTTGATCCCTCGAGCAGTTGATCCCCTAAATGATTATTTCTGCTGTGTGTCCCCATTTGTAAAGTAAGTATGCAGAGAGTATTCGCGGCCGTATAACAAAAAGTAGGGTTTTATCGATCGACTGTACTAGATCAAAACAAAATTATAGTACATTATTTATTTAATAATATTTAGAATCGAACTCGTGGCTTCTCAATTACAAGGCAAGCGTTTTTCCTTGTAGCCTGTAATTTGAGATAACTCTCATTTTAAAATAAATATTATTAAAAATATGTTTGCGCTTTCATGTTTTTTTCGCTGTTTATTTTTACTTCAATCGATATTTGAATTGTTCACGGATCAACAATGAGATCCATTGTTCGCAATAATTGTTTGTGTTTTCTTCATATTTTGTAAGGCCACTAAAAACATTATTAAATTACTCATCGAATACCGGAGAATACGTGTAATTATATTATGTTGTCATATTAAATAAATTCTCCGTACCATCACGAAATTACTCCACGGAGATAGGCGGAAAGAATAGAACGCCATACGATTATGTATTATTTTTGATACATTAATTTCCTATGTAGAAAATAATTTATTTATTTAATATCAACGATATAAATACACAATAAACAATAATTACATGTTATATTTAATTACGAGCTTAAGAATATAGCACGAATAATTTAAAAAAGGTAACTATTGAATGTGGCATTAGGTCGTACAATGACATCAGAGAGTTTATAAAGAATAAAAGTTCATGAAGGACATAAAAAAAAAAACATATAGTAAACTTATATTATATTAATATTGATTGAAACGATATGATAGTATAGCCTTCTTATACTTACCTGCCGTGCAGTTAAATAGATCCGCTATATCTACGTATCTATTACTAACTTCATGTAATTTAGGTACAAGCGAGTGTCTGTAATGCTCAGTCCTGGTGTTGTTACATTTCGTAGGTATATGAAATTTAATGAGGTTAATTAAATCAGGGCTGTCTACCATATACTACCATTTACAATTTTGAACTGTCGCAAATAATTCTTCGATTTGAGGGATTTAGTAAATTAGTTAATCCTTACAGTGGGAATACCGAGTTTATAATAAATGTGTCTTAGAAATGAATGAGGAATTTTTTCGATTGAATCTGAATGTATTTTAAAACGGGGGAACCAGATCGAGGAGTTATATTCAACTTGACTACGAACTAAAGATGAATAATATATATTACCTAGACCGGTTATTAGCCGTGTTGATAAATGCGTTGGATTCTCACCGAGGCTTCTCGGTATCAGTCCTCTGCTATCACTAACGCTTTCGGGTTATAATAATGATAGTAGAAAGAATCAAAATATTTTCATGTATTTCAAAACCCGGAACGAGAAAAGAAGAGTTTTCTTTACGAATTATTTTAAAAATTCTTATATTAAGGGCATTCGAAGTTGGAGTTGCAACCACGTCAACAAACGAAGAAAACATCGAAACAGTGAAGAAAATGGTTTTGAAAAGTCGTCGAATCACTATTAGGGAAGTTGCAGTGGATGTTGGCATATCAATCGGCTCATGCCATGCAATTTTCTCGGATGTTTTGGGCATGAAACGTGGCAGCGAAGTTTGTTCTGAAATTGCTAAATTTTGAGCAAAAGCAACGTTGCATTAGTATCGCTCAGGAGTTGTTGAATGACGTCAACGACGATCCAGATTTGCTCAAAAGGGTCATAACTGGTGATGAAACGTGGGTATATGGTTATGACGTCGAAACCAAGGCCCAATCATCCCAATGGAAGCGGCCAGAAGAGCCAAGACCGAAAAAAGCACGCCAAGTTCGATCAAATTTGAAGGTTTTGCTCACTGTTTTCTTCGATTACAATGGCGTGGTGCATCATGAGTTCTTGCCAACAGGTCGTACGGTTAGTAAGGAATACTACAAGGAAGTTATGCAACGTTTGAGTGAAGCAATACGGCTCAAACGATCGGAGTTGTGGAAAAACAAATCATGAATTTTGCATCACGATAATGCACCAGCTCACACATCAATGCTTGTTCGTGATTATTTTACCAAAAACAACACCGTAATCATGCCTCAACCACCGTATTCACCAGATTTGGCTCCCTGCGACTTTTTCCTATTCCCGAAACTGAAGAGACTAATGAAAGGGAAGCGTTATGCCACAATTGATGAGATAAAGTCAGAATCGAAGAACGAGCTGATGGCCATACCGAAAAGCGCATTCCAGAAGTGCTTCGAGGATTGGAAGAAGCGCTGGCATAAGTGCATTATATCTGAGGGGGATTACTTTGAAGGGGAGAAAATGGATATTGATGAATAAATAAATGCTTTTCGAAAAAATTTGAAATTCTCCTTTTCTTTTGAACAAACCTCGTATGTTTCGAATTAATAAAAAAAACATAACCAATTCGTATTCTAAGAAACTCAATTTGACACAATGAACAAAACGACAATATCGGAAAAGGGGTTGGTAAGTAGGAGATTTTGCACTTTAAAGATTTTCTTAGGTCTGACATTTAATTTTTTTTCTAGGCTTATAAAAAGAATCACAAAAATGATGTTAAACGATAGGCCAAGTTGTTTTCTACTAGCAGTATTTAATAAAATCATCTATGATATTTCTAGACCATCAAAATTTCAAACCAAAAACATGATTTTGCATTACTTCGCATCGCATCGCCTTAATAAATATTTTTAAAAAATCACACGTATAACATCACAAATAGCTATAACAGTTTCCAAACCCTTTCAATTGTAATAAAAATAAAATCAATACCCTAACGACTTAATACGTTGATAAACGATAAATAAATACTTAAGATGAATCTTATGTCTCTATCCGCTGGGAGAATGCCCATACATCTATAAGTACCTGTTAGTTTTATAGTATAGATACGAACATAACTTCTGTCCGGTCGCAGTTGACAAATATAACCAGCTTCTTACTATTAAACGTCTGCCCACGACTTTTGACCGCGCCGTATATAGAATAATGCGATGTAATACACTTGTCCCAGACTTACGGGCGACCGTATAAAGACTACAGAATAAATAATATTATTAAATACATCACTTTTTATATATTCTTTTGACCGGGACGAACGACATTCCTCTGGTTACGAATAGGTTATTCAATGTGACCGGACAATTCAACACACGTATTAATCGGCACACTTTTAAAAAGTGATACGAAGACATTAAAAGCGTTGTTAACAGACCGACTGTCATCTCTGATCCACACACGCAATGTAGGTATGCTGAGTCTGTTCTACAGATATTTCAATGGAGCCTGCTCGAAGGAGCTAGCAGCGTTGATCCCCTCCCCGCCGATTCACGCGCGTGAAACTCTACGAACACGAGCGGAACATCCGTTCACGGTTGATGTCGGCTTCATGAGAACGGGTCGTTTCGCCGACTCGTTTTTATGTAAATCGACTCGTATGTGGAACGAGCTACCGGCATCTGTCTTTCCTGCCACATTTATTCCGGCCTCTGCAAAGCTCGCATTAACAAATCCCTTCCTACAGCCCCCTCCTTAACCCGCCTCACAACGCTGTCCAACCGGGTAACGATATAGTTACCCTGTGCGTGATCTGTACATACAGGGGTACTCTTGTGAGGTTAGAATAGGTGTTTGGGCTAGTTTATCGCACTTATCAATTTTAGTATATTTATATAAGTTTGTATCGCTTTTAAAAAGTCCGCCGATCCAAACGCGCGTTGAAATGTGATGGAACTGTCATTTTATTAATATTCCTCCTATTTCCATCACAGCGGATGATGTTGATGTGCAATAATGAAGGACTTATCTAGCAGAGGATTGAACTAGCGATATATTGGTGGGAACCCGACGCTTTGGACCAATCTACCACTGAACGATTATATGGCTCAAGTATTTGATTCACTTGATGGTGCCATGTCTTCCTCGGGTGTCCTCGGCTTCTTCCTCCATTCATATTCGCGTCGCATTCTCCTTACACTCCTTTCTTCGTTCATTCGCTCTACATGACGGCCTCCATGGTCGAGGGGTAAGGCTCTCGACTACGAATCCGAAGGTCGCGGGTTCAAATCCCGGCGTGGGCAAGTAAATTTTATTTAATTAATTTGTGCTGTTTCACAATTAACTCATTTAAAAATAATATGTAGTATATTTGCGCAGAGTGGAAGATACTCTCAGCATCGTCATGGTGAAAGACCACCATTCAGAATTGAAACGTTGCTTGAAATGCCTTTTAGCAGTGTTTAGTGACTAGATGTGAATAGCCCGGTATTTCCCCACCTTCCTCTTCCCCTTCTCCTTCCCCTCCCCAATACCTTCAACCTCATAACATTTCCCAATTGGGAATGCCATAGTCTCACTGGCTTCAGACGGTTGGGAGCAGTTTACATACACTCTTGTGGGGTATTCATATTAAAAAAACATGCCCAAACCATCTAAGCGTCCCTTTCTAAATCTTGCTCCGCTTACTTGCATTCTTTGTAATAAATGGCTTTACGCACATTCACCTCAGAGATCTCATTTCTATAGCATTCACTCTACTTTTATCCTTCCTTGCCATTTTTATGCCTCACTGCCATACATAGGGGTTGGTATCAGCACTCCATTGTGGACTGCTAGTTTGGCTTCTTTGGAAAAATGAATAATAAAAATAAAACAGTACATTGGTAACAGATTACAATTTCTAGAATTTCATTCTGAATTTTGATATTGCGAATTATTTCATTCTCGTCCATTTCATACGCAACTCCAATACTATTTATCGGGGATTTTCGTTATATATCTTTCACAGAATTTTGTTTTGTTTTCCTCCTGGAATTTTTCAATAAGTTCATTGATTTTACAACTTACTATAATTTTTGTGTCTTTGGAGTTTTGTATTCCTATCACACCCGCTTCAATTGGATTAATGTTTTGTTTAATATCTTCTTTGGTTTTATCAGTTGTTTGCCCCTCTTTTGGAGAAATAATAAAACAATAACTTCCGGTATTTTGAGACTGTGTATTGTTTTCAGTGATGTCTTTTAATATTCTATTTTCACCGGAAATTTCAACCATTTTTGCCGCCATTTCGTAAAAATAGTAATAATCTTTGGATGAGATTTATTTATTTTCTCTTTGCTCAGTTTCGTTGTGGTGTCATTCATTAATACAATTTTGAATCTGTTTTACTCCATCTGTGGCATTAATTATAAAACTCTGGGGATCCATCTTGAGTTACTTTTTATTTGAATTCAAATATCCACGGAAAATATGTAACTCTTTCCTTATATTTTTGACGGCACCGTCTATTCCAACAAATTTCTATCGTTAACTCACCTGTCAAGATCTATTTTGAACTTGAAGATCACCCAGTTTATTATGAATAACGAGATGCTTATTATTTCGTGATATCAGGGCATTCAGATATTATGGAACGCTTTAATTATCGGCCGAGATGATATCATTTTTTTCCCTCATCACACTGTACCAACATTACACATACATGTTCTTGTACAAGTCGTTTTTTTCTCTAAAGAACTTTATATTTTTCATCGGAAATTGACTGTTGAACGATTTATCCATAATCCGTTGATAGTTTATTTATGTTATGCGACGCGCGTGATTATTATGATTGAGCCGAGGCTCCAAGGCAGCCGGCAGTCGAGTGTGGCGGCTGGGAGGGAATTTTAATTGTTTGTTTATTTTTATATCCCTTCCAATCTTCGTATTTCAGATTTTCGAGAGCCGATGGATTAGTTTTGGAATCGACGGAATGGTCCAGAGCCTCTTAAACTTTTTGAATTCTCTTTTACATTCATCTTTTTTAGTCGTTTTCTTATTTTTATAATTAGGACAAACATTTCTAGGGTACCTGACATTATTTGAATTCTTTCTGCTTCCATTATAAAAATCGTTTTTTTAATGCTATGTATCCTCATTTGGGGTATTTTGTGAAGTACCTGGCTATTCAGATCTAGTCGCTGAATACTGCTAAACCCATTTCAAACGACGTTTCGATTCTTGATAGCAGTTTTTCACAAGAGCAATAGGTATTGGGATTGTCCGCAACGGTTCCTTCGTCAGGATACAACAACTACTGAGAGAAAAAAAAAGAAAAAAAAAAGAAAAAAAAAAAGACATAAGCATAGAAAAATTATAAACATAGATGAAAATAACAATATGTTGTGAGAGAAGCTGAATAATTGGGTAGATATTAAATAAAATAATTAATTACTAGGTAACTTAAAGCGATGCCACAAAGTTAATTTGCGTTTATTAATGATCCTTCCTATTGCCCATCTCCTTTCACTCCCCTATTCCCTTGATCCTCACAACATACCCCAATACTAAATTTCCCTGTTTTTTAACATTGTCCACAAAAATCAAGGAAAAAATACGTTAACGATTCCATTTTTGTTTTATTTTTATGACTACGAATAAATTAACGATTTAGAATGTATCGTTTTTGTTATGACGCCTAAACGACATGTTCGTTTTTGTTAGTGAAGTGGTGTTGCTGACGTCACGCCGACCAACGTCGGTGACAGCCGTCTTACTAGCCAGTAGCGTTATTTACATCGTAATGACGTTGTACCCAATTCGAACCATTTCGGAATGTGCGGTTTTAAACCATTTTTAAAATCAATAAGAATGAAAATATTAACATTCCACATTTTTAGTGCGATTATTAGAATCAGAAATATTAACTTTGAATTTTCCACACACTTTTAACGGTACCCATAGATTGTGGAAATACCCCCAGTCAGTTGAGATTCTTGTACTTTGAAGTTTTGTCAGTTCATTTTAGACAAAATTTAAAGATCTTTTTAAGATATTCTTTTTAAAGAATCTGACATGAATATTTGGAATTCCTAAAGTTGAAGGATCCCAAGTCTCAGTAATATGACGGGTTGGAGGGTTTATGACTGGAGACGGCCAGACCCAGTCGTAAAATGGTTCAGGACTGGTTTTTGGACTTTTCGGGGATAACCCTAGATGCAATAAATCCCACAGCCTCATTCTCCATAATACCAAAACAGTATAATGACCCTGAATATTGGAAATATAATTAAATAAAGGACTCAAATTATTATTATAAAAGTAATCGGATCATTTTTATTGCGCAATTTTTTGTGAAATATCGTTTCAACGGCACACCACACGTTACACAAATGCTGTTATTGTTCCACCGGTATTTTAATGGAAGATGCTCTGAGGAACTAGCGTTAATGATCCCTTCGGTACCGGTGCACAGTCGGAAAATACGCCAAACGCGCGCCCAACGTTTGCACACGGTTGACATTTGTCATATGAGAACGGGTCGCTTCTACGACTCGTTCTCATGTTTCTCAGGCTGTGGAATGATCTGCCGGCCTCTGTGTTTCCTCCCTCCTACAACACGGGTTACTTCAAGACCCAGGTTCATTCCTTCCTATCCTCTAAAAGACCTTCCACACAGAGTATCCCCAAAGATGATATTATTTACAGATACTCTATGTGGAGTTACTGTAAAAAAAATCCTTGTTGAGATTTGATTAATTTTGTGGCGATAAACTTGAGGATGCTTTTAAGGATAGAAAGTAGATGAAGTTCTGGCTAGGAAAAAAATATGAGGGGCAGGTAGAATTCTGTAGGTCAGTGTGTCCAAGAGTGACGGACGTATGAATCGATCCCTTCCACTACAGTGCAAGGCGGTGGGTCGAGAGAGTCCCACAGGAGAGGTCAAAGGCTCTCTTTATACCGGCCTCTCCCGATCCGGCCCGCAACGCAGTTGGTGGGTAGACGCATCCGCATTCGCCGTCAAGACCTGGATAAACTTCACCCTATGAACCCGGGGAGCCCCTATAAGTCACAAAACGTAGCGAATCATTTGGAGTGACCTATAACAGAGGCGTTAGTTGTCCAATTAATGGTTCCAGGGGCGGCGGTACTCATATGCGCCTCCCAAACTGAAAAACTGGTGAGAATTTAAAAAAAAAGCTCCCCTTATACTCGTATGTACTGTGTACTATTTTGCACTACGTACTCCGTAGGGCGTGGAGAATGGAGAGTGTTGGTATATGCATCATAGAATTGTAAGTAGATTTATTATTTATAAAATGTATTGGAAAATATGTTTTATGCAAAATAGAATTATGACTTACTTTCACAGATTCTCAAAATGTTTCACACATCTTTTCACCACCTTCTCTAAGCGGTAAAAATGTACTGATATTTGTGTTACAGGAAAATCCCCAGGCTGCAATTCCATTCCTTATAACGTATTCCGCTGATGATAAATAAATTATTCGAAGTGTACAGATTGGAACAAAGAATTTTAATTTAAATAATCTACTAACAATTGATCTTAGTCGTACACAAACTTTGTTTATTTGTAAATCCCAGTTGAAAAAACAATCAATAATGACACCTAAATATACGTATGCTTTCACAAGTTCAACATTTTCACATGTACACAATGCAGGAATGCCATCGTGTAAACAATCTGTTTTTTTTTTTTTTTCGGGTGTAACATATACCTATTCGTTGGGTGATCTTATGCGCATCAATTTAGTTTTTATTTTATTTTTATTTATAATTAATATATAATATTAGTATTCTGTAGACCTGAAATATTCCCGTTATTTTTGGGAAAACGGTAATATTTTTATAAAATTTGCTTTATTTTTTGGTTAATTTTTTATAAAATTTGCGTTATTTTTGGTTAATTTTGGGTTATTACTTTTTAAATGAAAATTGAAAAAAAGTTTAACTGCATGCGTCGTTATCGACATGAAGTTAGTAGCAGTATTCCGTATTATGGATATTCAAGCTTGTCATAACCATAGACAAATAAATATTTGGAACCTATAATTATATTGCTTTAATTTATTAAATATCAAATATTGTTCGTAAAAGACGAAATTCGCTTAAAATTTCGCGTAATTTTCTTTTCATCATAATGAAATAAGAGGATATTTCCACATTTGAATGAAAATTATGTATTTTCTTTTGCACTACATGATCGTTTGAATCTGAATACGTAATTATAATATTTTACATATAATTATGGGTACCACTCTCCAGAATGTCGAGACTTATTAACTCAAGCCAAGGTCTTGAAATTTTTGTTACATGTCTAAATGATTTTTGTCAGGATTTACAAAATTAAATTGTTCGAAGATTATCATTTAGGATGTCTGAAATTGTAGATTCTACCAAAACATTGTTCAGTGTTTGACTTGAATGTTCTACAAATGTATATTTTTGTCATTGCTTCATTCATGTATTATGTATGTGGTGTTATTTTTCTGTAGCTCTTGTTTATTTCATTTTATGTTATGTATTTTGTGTAATTGGACAGCGGTCAGTTAATTAAAAAAATAATTATTTTTGCACACGCGCCATAGTTTAGAGCGATATGATTCGCTTCTCCATGCATACACACTCATGCATCTTTGCTTGGTCGCCACTCGCTAGTCGCTACGGGATGCGGCCCCGGGCAGCGGGACCCCTCTGTGACCCCGGCCCCTACATTCACATACATGGCCGGGATCCGAATTCCAAGGCGATTGTTTTGGGCCCTTGAATACATTATATTATTATCCCTGGCTTCTTCCATATGCATCCACATTCTACACATTCACCGAAGATACAAAGCAATAGAAGTGTGTCGTCGGCGTGTCTGTGTTACCAGACTTAGCTCAAATTAATTTATGTCAGGTAAAATTGATTAAAAATTACCAAATACGTAACGATTTTTGTTTTTGAAGCCAAGGAAAAGTCTCATTTTTTCCTTATTTCTGCTGAAATTGACAAAACATTTAAAATATCTAAATTCTGGAGCAGTGTCAGTTTTTTCTGAACTGAACTCCTATAAAAAGGATAAGATAATAAAACAAACATATTATTATTTTAACACACTTTACACACCGCGCCATTCAAATTCGATGCTAAAAAATCCACCTGACTGTATGGTATAGGTAATACTGCCCGAGAGCGAGTGCAAGATGAATTCCATATGTGCGTTATGAGTTCAGCGTCTATAAAGCTTTCTGTCCTAAGAAATAGTTCATACATTATTATTCTCGTGGAGCTTCGGCGGGAACCGTGCCGAGCGTGCAATCCTTCGGAATCTAAGGAGACTGTACGCAGTCGCAGCTATATGAAGTTTTCTTAACAACGAATTTGTACGGAACATTTTTTTGGTGGTGAATTTGAAGATGTTATTTTTTAATATAAAAAAACGAATCGTAGGTAAAGTTTTTTTTGCATATATCGTCATTTCGTGTTTAAATCAATTTTTTGTAACTTACGACATTATATTATATTCAGAAATGAATTAAAAATTACTTTGTAATAACCAGTTTATAAAAATATTAAAATCAACATGTTTCGAAAGCGAAGCTTTCCTCATCAGGACATACAGAATGTATATTTCCCGATGAGGAAAGCTTCGCTTTCGAAATATGTTGATATGGTGGTGATTACAAAGTAATTTTTAATTAATTTATTAATAATATCGCTAAAAAGTGAATACCATTCTTTTGAATAAATAATTATATTACAAATTTCTGGCGCAGTGATGCGATGAAATTTCTTTACATCTATGAAAAAAAAAGAGCAACATAGTATTTTTTTCACGTAGTAAGATTTTTCTCACTTTTTTAATCTGCGATTGAACTCCCAAATGATATAGGCCACGACCCACCACTGATCTGGCGTCAAAGAGTCTTACGTAAATGTCGACATAAGTTTTCTTTCAAGTCGATACAGATCGCAGTTCTAGGAATTGTTAGTTCAGTGCTCACACTGTCACACTACACCAAACCTCTGCACTATAACATCTTGATAACGCTCTACATCTCTGCGAATATTTGCATAAAAAATATATTTTTTATTGAAAGGAGTTAAAATTTAATTCTATAAAAATTGCTCCATTCCTAAAACTGAACTTAAAAAAGTATAAATAGAAATTTTAAATAAATTCACAAAAATCTCAAATCTACCGAGCATTTCAAGATTAAATACATCTTTTGGCCAGAAAAATAAAAAAAATCCACACTATAAAATTATTCTAAGAGATATTACAAATACCACAGAGAAAAAAAGTTCAGAGACAAAAGAAAAACATAGCTAAGTAGACATGAATATGAAGAAATCACAAAAATGATATAAGACAAAAATGTATCAATAACACCAATACAACAACCTACAGTCCTAAAATGTTTTGTATGAAATATTTACGTATGTAAGTTTTGAAGAAGAGTTTAATTTTGTTTATTTGTTCTGATTGGTCATTAATACAGCGCATTTCAATGGGGAGGTTACTGTAATTTTTTGTGACTTGATAAATATAATGGTTTAATAATAATAATAATAATTTGACCATTTCTATAGCGCCGCTTTTGTGAGAAATCACCTCAGGGGCGCTGTACAAATATTACTTCCTATTCTTATATTATTCTTAAGTATTTTGTCCTCTGCGTGCAAAATGGTATCTTCTCCAAGATTAAATTTTCTAAAAAAACTGTGTTGTAATTGCGTGACCTGTCATGTAATTATGGCTATATATCTGCTTGTTCATAATTAGATAGATCCTAGAAAGCAATATTCGTACAGCTCCTTGATGTGATTTTTCACTAAAACGGCACTACAAAAATCATCAAATTATTATCAATATGTTTCCTCCAACACTGTCTCAAATTCTAAAGCAAGTCCTTAAAAAATTCCTGTAGGTAGGTACACATTTTGACATTCAAACATTTCAAAAATCTCTCTGTGTGTAAGTGTTTTATTTTATTGACTTATCCCCGCTATTTCCGTGAGCCCTCCCGCCCCTGACTTGATCCACTTGACTCCCCTGTCAAGTGTCTGACACTTAAAAACCATGAAAGAAGTTATTTTTCATCCGGACGATAAATTCCACAACCATTCCTCATCTCATAATTCTTGGTGCTTTATTCCACGGTTCGTGAGAAAATAATGTTATTATTTATTCCAATAAAACAAATAAAGAGTCGAAGTTACTCTCAGTATCACCCTGGTGAATGACCGCGACTCAGAAGCGAAACTTTGCCTGAAATGGGTTTTACCGTGCTTGGTGACTTTCCCACTTTCCTCTCACTCATTGCCTTCCCCTCCCCATTATCTTGACCCTTACAGCATACCCCAATTGCGGATGCTATAGTCTTACTGGCTATAAACGTTCGGGAGCAGTAGGGACTCTTGTACGGTATTCAAAAAACCAACCGATACGATTACGATAGCTGTAAAGCCATTTTTTAAAGGTTCTTCAAAACAGTGCCACCAGATCCCACCAGGGACAATGATATCCTTAATTGTGTACTGTGAAGCTGAAGGGAGTGTGATTAGATGGGAAGAGCAAGGTTGAGAAGTGCACGTTTATTCAGATTTGGTCACCGAACACGGCTAAAGCCATGTAACGTATCGATTCTGAAAGGCGATCTTTATCCCAAATCAATCCAAAAGTTTTTAGTTTTAAAAATCCTGTAATGAGCAATCCGGAGAAGATTAAAATATGAAAGATGTTCCTGTATGGTGAATCGTACAGGCATTACGAATAACATCAAGACATAGCGCGTAGCACATAAAACATCTGGAACATTGATCCTTTTTCATAAAAGCGCTTGTAAGAGCGGACGTATTTCAAATTATTCTCAAATGTGTAAAATTAATTACGATTTACTCAGGGATCGACAACATTTAAAGTAACATGATTTTTTTAATTAAAAAAACCTTTGTAACTTTCTTCCACTTGTTCATTTCAGACCGGACCGGATTCACCAAACTACAACTAATCTAGCCTAACAGGAAGAGAATGAATTTACTATTGAAAATCGGGTACTATATAGGACTTGTAGATGGCAATACTATCGTAGTGATTCCGTTTATGAGGGTCGTCAAAATAGGAATTATTAGTGGCCAGTTCAGCAGGTAGCTACAACAGGATGTATTAATGCGAGTGAAGCAAAGACCTGTGTGCCACGATAGAGATTTATGGCGATTCTATTGGAGTTTTCTCTTTTTATATCTTGTACGTATTCACGATTTTTGACCACTCGATGACGAAGTTTTTAATTGGTTCCCCTATCAGCCCAGGGTACTTTATGGGTGCTCCTGTATGCCAACATTTTAAATGCTTCTGTCTTCCACGTTAATGCTTGGTGTAATGTCCTAGAGGCCTATATTCCGGTTCTTTTTAAGAGGAACGGCTGCGCTGCCTGTTTCATACATAACTTAATTTTGAATTTAAGGTCAAAATACCCACCCAAACAGAATGATATATTTTAAAAATTAAATGTTTAGTAAATATCTAGTAAGTATGAGAAGTATTTTATTTATTTATTTTTAAAATTATAAAGTATCTCATTATATTTAAGAATATTGTAGATTTCAGTAATTTTTGTAAAAAATTCATCGTACTTATAGAGTTGAACTGCTACAATTTAGTGAACTTTTTTATTATTATTAAAAACTATAGAATGCATTGTACTCCCAGGAGTTGAGAAGCTCGCTGTGGGATCACATGCAGAACCTGCGGTACAGTTTTTATAATTCATAGTTCATTAACAACATTTACATCACATAATTTGCATTTGTTATTAAGACATATCATTGACATATGACTTGATTTTTTCCTTGTTAGAAATCTAATGGAGTTTTACATTTATTGTCCTGTGTCCGTGTACCCCGTAATTGTAATTATCTGATTTTTTAACCGGTATAAAAGAATATCTCTAACTGTATAAAACATAAAACTGCCAAACGATTGAAAAATGGTTTTAGTTATTTTGAGTTTTTCGAAGGTTGTCGATCGCTACTACTAAACCCTTTCAATTAAGAATCAGCATGCGTGAGTCGGTCCCAGTGAGACACCAACACATGCATACACTCGATGACAAACACATAAAGGAACTGACAAACACATAAAAACACTGACAGACACATAAAGACTCTAACAAACACATAAGAAACTGACAAACATACAACACACACTAAATACACTGCAATACGCGTAATTTACATATGAAATACTCGACATTACCGACTCATACATCTATTACGGACGGAATATCTTCGATACACATTATATTCATATATTACTATGTTTACATAAATTAATTTATATATTTATTTGTAAGAAAAAAACAGCTTTTAATACAAATATATATACAGAGGAAGTTTAACAAAAAGTAAGCTAACAAAGTTTCTTGTGCTAAAAGTGGTCAAACACAGATGTTTTATTTGTGAAGCTAACAAGATCATAAAAAAAAGAAAATAAGAAGGAAGGGGGGAGAGGAAGAGGAAGATAGGATCGGGACAGGAGATGCTCTAATGAAAAGTTTGATTGAGTTTGAAAAGATGTTTTAATGAAAAGACTTCCCTATTAATTCTATATATTTTTTCTGTGTGTTAGCATGAACGTAGACTAAATGCCGTAGAAATGAGATCTAGAAATGAGATCTAAACCATGTATGATCGTGTGAAAACTGTTTCAATGGATCCTGCTTGAAGGAGCTAGCAGCGTTGATCCCCTCGACGGGCACGAGCGGAATACCGTTCACAACCGATGTTGGCTTCATGAGAACGGGTCGTTTCGCCGACTTGTTTTTATGTAAATCGTCTCGTATGTGGAATGAGCTACCGGCATCTGTCTTTCCTCCTCAAGGCCCGTATTAACAAATCCCCTACTATAGCCCCCTCCTTAACCCACCTCCCGACGTTGCTCAACTGGGTGGAGATAAATGTCACATAAAGTAAAAAAATCAATTTCGAGATTACGTATGTTATTAGGTTTATGATGTGAAAAAGATTTGCGATGGCCTGTAAATTCGACACAGTTTTTGTACAAATATCATGACGCCGGAGTTTACCGTTTGCGAGTTTATGTTTTTTTTTTGTACAATGTTATTTTGTTGGTGATAAGACAAACAAAAAAAGCTCACATGTAAATGAGAAGAAAAGTGAGCTAAGTGATTTTATAACCTCTTTTTAATATTGTTTAATTTATTTGAAAATGCTTCTAAAATATAAGTACTGTTATAAATTAAAAAGGTTGGTATTAAAGGTCTCAATGAAAAGGCGTAGTCTGGGGTGCGTCCTAATGGACGGTTATGCTCACAAAAGTGGGGATAAATTAAACGTTTTAGACTTAGCTCGTTATTCCCACACATCAACCTTAGGGTCTATTCTACAACAAGAAAATACGATAAAACATTTTTGTTCTAGCGTTTATATTTCGCGCTAAACTAAGCTCAATTTTTCCTTATTAATAATTTATTATTTGCTTCTCGAAATTCTTCCACGAACCGATAAATAATTTCATTGGCCTGTCTGAGGCCTAGGAATTGAAAGTTCTTATGTCGACTGGCGATATCAGCTTTCTTTCAAATCGGAATAGATCACATTTGCACGAAATTACGCATGAATTATTGAAAACACGTACTACCTAAAAACATTTACAGAAAAAAATACTGTAAATATTTTAAATGTAAATGAATTACCATCGAAATATAAAATACACATATATTTTGTTACATTAGTAAATACCTTATAATGAACATTAGAATTTTTTACATTTTTCCAGTAATTTTTAAAATTTGTTCTTTAGTCCTAAATTTGGAAAAAAACATTCATATTTTAAATAAATACTAACTCTTCTTTAACCACTAACCTTCTAATCAAAATATATATCAATAACAAAAGAGAATAAAATATTAACTGCAATATCATATAAATAATATTTGCAGCATATACGAGTATAACGTAATATAAGAATAGGAAGTAATATTTGTACAGCGCCCTTGAGGTGATTTTTCACAAAAACGGCGCTATAAAAATAATCCGATTATTATTATTATTAACGTGTTAATCTGGAGTGACCTGCCAGGTAAGTATATTTCTCTATCGGTTCGTGCATAATAAGATAAACCCTAGCAGGTAATATTTGATATTTTTTTTACAAAAATGGCGCTATACAAAATCATCCAATTATTACTTCGTTCTGCACAAAAAAACTCATCATAAAATCTGGATCTTATTTCGTATAACGTAAAAAATTGTTAATAATATTTAAAAAAAAATTTAAATCAGTATCGTAGCAGAATACCCCCCAAATTTTAAAGAAGTTGGTGGCATAATGGGTTTCATAAAATTAGAATGGAAGCTTTAAGATCACTCTTAAATGGGATTTAATATTTAACATAAGCCCCGAGTCACATTCTAAGGTTCAAGTACATGCTATGGGCATAATATGTTACGTTCGTATCAGCTGAATATTTTTTTAACGACAGAATTTAAACTTTAAAAAAAATTATCTAAATTACGTTGTACAAATTGATGATTGTGCTCTATAAGAGGTGCTTAATTATTCTTTTGTTATAAAAAACGGTAAGTGGATCTAATTATTAAATCTTTTATGTATTTTTTAACACTTTTAATAACCTCAATGATTTCCTAGCGTCAACTGAGAGACTAGAATAGCACCACTGACGTCAGAATTAATAGATTTGCCCTATGTACCATTTCGACGATAGGAGGCAAAGGTCACTTGACTTTCATTTTTGAACCAGCCTAGTTCACTGTCCACGATTGCTTCACACGATTTTGGCACCGGTAAGCAAAACATTTATAAAAAGAGTTTAACTAAATACTCCAACAAAATGTTTCTTTTCTGTAAACAAGCCGAACCTTTTTACTTATTTGCTGTTTCATTTAAATTGATTACTCATTTTGGTTTCTTCCCCTTGCGTGTTAGGGCACCTCTATGTATTATTCGCACTGTGATTAGGCCATATTTCGGTTATCAGAGATCCAGTTCTCTCTAGGCTTGAATATTATTTAGCAGGCGTAACAACTGTTACTCAGAAAGCAAGCAATATACCTACGTCAATCCTTTGTATGAGTCCACGAGTCACAACATTATTTTTTTAATATCGATATTTGAATATCGCACAAGAGTCCCAACTGTCCGGAGCCAGTGGAACTGTGGCATCCCAATTGGGGTATGTTGTGAGGTTAGAAGTACCCGGACAAACATGGCTAAAGCAATTTCAAGCAAAGTTTCTATTTTGAATGGTGGTCTTTCACCAGGGCGATATTTAGAGTAGGTACATACAGTCTGACATTTAACGTAGATATAAAATGAGGGCGCAGCGATCGTTTAGAAGGTTTTAATTGTTTTAAACACCAAGACGGCTCATCGGAAAAGTAAAGTAAGTTTAAAAAAACACAATCATTCCACATCATATTCTAATGCAATTTTATGTTTAAACTTTTTTTTATTTATTTAACGCTTTGAGGAAGATGATTAAATGGAATTGCTATTTTTTGTATTTATAATATAATGTATGTATCAAAATAAGCTTTCATTAGATCTATATACACATATATATATATATATATATATATATATATATATATACGAGTATATATATAAATGAATGTTTGTCTATCTGTCCTCGATTTGATCGAAAATTACTCGACCGGTTTCGCTGACTAACTAGCACAGTTTGTTCTTATTAGTGCCGGGAATGTTTAGAGAGTAGTTTGAATGAAATCCAGTATGTAAAACTGTTGCTATAACGTTTTAAAATTAGTATAAAGAACATTGAACCCTCCATGTTGTATTGAGGTTAGCATAAGGAATACCACTATGGTTAGCCACAGATTACACATTCAAAAGAAGGTTTGTTTGGATAGAATATTTTCTAAGTGGAAAACACAAGTAGGTACCTACTTAAGAACTTTTTATTTATTTAGATATGTTTTTGAAAAATAAATGTTTGGAATGAAATAAAAGTTTTAAATGAATATTTCTCTGCTTAGAGATAGTTGTCACAATGCCTTACTTTCGCTGTCAACTCAATTATGGCACCCAAACGACAAGTAAGAATTCACAACTTCATAACTTTCTTTTTAAAACAATACCCTGGCAAGGCCGGGTACACATCAGCTAATAGAGATATAGAAATAAAAGAAAATCTAATTCACAGATCTAAATTATATTTTTAAATACATAAATGTGATCGAGTTTTGTTGTTTTGCATCATTTTTTAAAATGAACTGTCACTTGAATGCGAAAAGACAATGTGAGTAGTTTGGTGGTGCCATAGTAATGAAAACTTAAGTTCCAATTTATTAAATGCACACATTTTATTGCCTACAATATCAGATTTTTTTTTTATTTCCTAAAGTGATAAACCATCAAAGCTGCAGACGAATCAAGATGATTTACTTGTATATTTTAATGCGGCATCATGTTTATTGGTTAAATGCATTGTACATATAGTTTGGTATTACAGGTCGCTGAACTGGTGAATGCGATTTGTTAGCCATAAGTAGTAATAATAGATTGTCTATAGTTAGTGATAAGATAGAGCAATGGAAAAAATAACATTTGTACAGGGATCTTGAGGTAATTTTTCAACAAAACAGCGCTATACAAATCATTGAAATATCATTATTAGTGCACCGTTTCTATAGAAATAAAATAAGTGTTATATGTTATTTTTTTTAATAAAATTAATTCTCCGAGTTATTCCTTTATGAAGGGAATTATGGATGTATGTTGTGTACATGTTGGTCATGTCGTTGTGTCTGTTGGGATGGTATTCCAGTATTGGTTGGTTGGTTGGTTGGCTGGTTATGATTGTATTTCTTGAATTTGAATAGCGGAGCATTCTTCGAAAGATTTCAATTAACATTAAATGATTGTTCAAATATGTGAAAACACGTGGTGCCAGGGGCGGCGCGTGTATTCATTTTATGAACACGACGGCGAGGAAGCGTTAAAATTTATTTAAACTTTAAAAAAATATATATTTTAACTATTATTATTTATTATTTCTTCAAATGATTTAACGTATGGTAACTTTATGGAGTCACATTTATTAAATCAATAATAATTACTTTATGTAAAACCGCTGTATTTAATACGTAAATATCTACATGTTTCAGGAGGGAAGCTCCCCTCTTTAGGATAAACAATTAACCTAATTAAACTAATTTAATTATTTAATATTTAAAAAATTCTTTCAGATAATTATTATTACTCGTGACAGCTGTTTCGCCTTCCGAAGGCATTATCAAACTGTTAACAAGCCACTTAAAGACGATCTATTTATATTATTTGTATATAGGTATTATAATGAAACTCATAAAATGTTTTCATTTTTATTACCAATGTTCTTTAATGAATGAATTCATTTCTGTGTAAATTGACGGTTGTTTTAATGGTTATATTACACTTTAAAGATTCCCTACTTAAAGTTAGGTTATCAACTGCTAACATTTAGATTAAAATGAACTATATCTTTCACACGTGGGTAGGGAGAGAGAATGGAACGCAATACAACTCGTTCACGCATACACTTCTTGATTTATCATACATACCTATTCTTTATTAATTTTTTTTCAATTAATTATATTGAAAGGGAAATCCTAGCGATAAAGAAATTATTCATAGAGTCTGTAAATCTATCTTTTTCTGTCATTACTTCTAAAAGTGACATTTACCGCCTTGGTATACCTATGCCGCCGACTGCCGTTGTGCATTGTTTTGTTTACCGTACCGAAAATGTCAACATCTACATGTTTACTAACTAATCATGTTTAAACCCAATGATAACGTAGTTGGCAACTTACTTAATATTGAGTTTTGTCTTATTAAAACTATGGAAATATTCATATTTTTAATGAATGTCATTCGCGTAATGATAGCTGACAGCTGTCATAGGAGTTTTTAAGCCTGAGGAAAGGGATAAGGATTTTTTTTAAAAGAACTCGAATAGACCTCTTAGGAATGTTTGTTTATCCTTACATACTCGTAGATACACGAAGTTTTCCGAAAAAAAAACGAATCGCCAAGTTTCACTAAAAAATAAATCAGTATTCAATTGAATTATGAATACGATTCCACGCACCGCCTCTTTCAATCTATTAAAACCAATTTAAGTTTGGTGAGATACACGCGGCCAGCGCAGCCTCTCCCTCTTCTCTCATCTCGGAATATGAGTATTGAGTTTATTTCACGAAAACTTTACGGCCGCCATCCTAAATTATATTTTTCCATAAATAATTCCCGCCATAAGTGCTCTTCTTAATAAAAATACCACCATTTGTCAATGATAAGGCGGGAGATGGAATAATAATACGGAATACGATGGGTCTGTTTTTATTCATTCGCTTCTAGATTCTCGGAAATATTATCATGTTGTTTCCAACGAAGTTGTATTTATATCCCGTGTACTCATGATTTGAAGTGTTTCACAAAAAACATACGTTTAATTAATGATGAAATCCTCAATAAGATCATGGAGCCTTGACTTTTAAAAATACTCTTTTGTAATTAAGGGTAAACTAAACGTAATACGTGCTCACAGATGGCGCTAATTTAAAAATTATTGAAAAAAAAACACTTTTAGCACGTAATGCTTTTAAATAACGAAACGAATTGTTTGTTGGCGGATGTACATACGGAATATGAAATGGAATAAATTTTTGTTGTAGGTTTAAAGCTGAAGTCCTTCAAGAAACTTCTAAAAATACAATATAATATTGTAACACAGTATTTAAAGTGCTTGGGCTTTAACATTATAATAAGAACTGATTCCATTTCATATTCCGTGTGTACACCCGCCAACAAACAATTCATCTCAGCATTTAAAAGCATTACTTGCTAAAACTGTTTTTTTTTCTAAAACATTTATATTAGCGCCATTTGTGGGCGCATCACGTTTCGTTTGCCCTAAAGAGATATTTCTGGGTTCGAATGTTAAATTTTATGCAAGTTTTGTCATTTTATTGGGCGTAATTGCTATCACTTTATGATGATAAAGACGAGTCGTCTCCGGGCTCTTGTTCTGCGCTACTCCAGCGGTCATCGGCCATTGAAAGTACAGTCCAGTTCCCAGATTTTTTTGGGGCGGCCCACTGGACGTCTTCCCTCTAGAATTGCACTCGGTACAAGTTGGTTTTCTGGCGTTTTTTAGTAAATGTCCGAGCCACCCCAATAAGGAACTCAAGTGAAAAATATTATGGCTTAAAAACTAGAGTGGTAGATACTTTCAGTATCGTTCTGGTGAAAGACCACCATTCAGAATCGAAACCTTGCAACCGTGTTTGGTGACCATATCTGAATAGCCAGGTACTTTCCCATCTTCCTCTCTCTCATCTCCTTCCTCTCCCCACTATCTTTAGCCTCGCAATATATCTAAATTGGAGATGCCATAGTCTGAGTACCTCCCGACGGTTAAGACTCGTGCGCGGTACTCACATTAAAAAAAGGGCTAATTGTCAATTAATTTCTTTCAAATTATGTATAAGTGGATATTACCTATGCATGTTGACTGCTGCAACCGCTAATTCATGATTTCTTAAATTTTCTAACCTTATATCCAATTATTCGTAATACAGAGGGACGTATTACCAGGTTTTCACTAAAAAACATAAAAAAACATCTGAAAATGTTATTATGTTTTTTTTTGTGTTCCTCGTTTACAACGTATTTTTTCTCATTCTTTCATTAAAAACTGTTGAAATATTAATTTCGTCAGTGTCTCCGCTGAATGTCAAAGAGCAACCCGAACAATGCTAGCCTCAGACATCTTGGTTTAGTATTATTTAAATTACGATTCCCCCACAATGGAAATATTATTATAAATAGGTGCTTAAATATGAATGTATAAATGTAAATACACACACGCAAGATGTACAGCGTACGCACCTCGGGGAAATTCACTAAAACAAATACCGTCGCGTATAGACACGGGCATTTCAAGTACTTGGCTATAAATATATCATTTTTAAAATATGTTTGACTTAAGTTGATGTCTTTCAAGTCTATGTTATTATTAGACTATGTTATTCCTGTATCTGTTCGTTATTTTATCTATGTACCTACTGTGATGTGTTTTGCACCTGTGTCACTATTGTAATTAACTAAATATGTAAAATCCCATATAGGGCGTGTATAATATAATAAATAAATATCACCTTCAATTAATTCCGACACATTTTTGGCTGCTACCTTTTATCACTACTACAAGATTCTACCGATTTTTTTTTGTATTCTTTAGATAGTGTCTGTAATTGAGTATTAATCCAAGACTTGTAGAAAAAGTCAATAGATGTCCCATAAAAAATATAAATTGAGTAGGTATATCCGAGACACTGTCCAAAGATTAGAAATAAATTTGGGTAGAAACTTGTAGTCATGATAAAAAGATAGCAGCCAAAAGTATGCGGAAATTAATTGAAGATGGTTTTGACAGTTCTTCGAAATCGAATTATGGTACTGGATTGAAGTAGCTATACCGGATAGACTAGGAGTCCCATCTGCTACCGTTACCTTTTTTTTGTATATTTTTGGTTTCATGTTTCATTTTGAGAGTTGTTAATACGATATTCAATGATAACTACATTACACTGAGGTTTAAAAGCTTCAATAAGTTATTCCATTCTTTAATCTCTACTTAAAATCATTAAAAACTTAATGACGTATTTAGGAATTATCGTCACCTTCTGTTTATAGAATTAAAATTCTTCAACGCTATAGTCATTAATAGAAGCTTGACAAAAATTCCATCTTTATTATAAACAAAATGAAGTATAAATAATACACTTAGCATTTGAACCACTTCACTAATAATAATACTCGTGTTCAAAACCGATACACGCGTACAATAATTTTCATAGCTCTGCGGGTAAGTACTTTAGATTGTAGAACTGCAGGATGCAGCATTAGGATGAAATACCGATAAAATGAAAATCTAGGTTTATTTTTGTGGCGTTAATGCTGAATTTTTATGATTTTCTCATTTTATTTTATTGAATAATAATAGTTTTGACTTTTTGCTTGGAAATTTAATAACAATTTTTATAATAAGTATTTTTAATAAACTTTAGGTATCCACGTATTTGGAAATTATGTGTTGATGGATTTAAGTTGAGTGCATTTATATTTGATGCTAGCTTTGACAGCGAAAGTAATGCGACGACTATTACTAAATAATAAAGTTCTTAAATAGGTACCTACTTGTGTTTTCAACTTTGAAAATATTCTACCCAAAAAAACCTTCTTCTTTTGAATATGTAATCTGTGGCTAACCAGAGTGGTATATTTATGGGCTAACTCAATACAACATGGCGAGTTAAATGTTTTTATACTGATTTTAAAACGTTATATCAACAGTTTTACATATTTGAACAGTCAAATTACTCTCTAAACCTTCCCGCACTAGTTAGAATAAAATGTGGTATTTTCAGAGAAACCGGTCAAGTAATTTTCGAGAAAATCTAGGATAGACAAGAATTTTTAAAAACATATTAAGATAACGGATTATTCCAAGGAGCGCCTCCTTTGTGACTGTTTCTTGGGACTCTTGTGCGGTAGTCCCAACAAAGTTTAAAAAAATTATAATATCTTAACGTGAGCACCATATATTTAACGGAAATTAACATACCCAGCATTTTGAACAAACTCATAATGTTTTTTTTGTACTTTTTACCGAATAGGTTCATATAAAAATATCATGATATTATTTGGCGCCCAACGTGGGGACAACTTTTTTTTTTTTTCGTCAGCGACTGTAGTAATCACCACTAAAGAAATAAACTGAAGTGAGTGTGTTTTGGGCGTATCTGTGTGCCCGAATTAAGCGTAATTTTACCTTATTTCTGGGGAAATTGATCATACACTCTGAAGACATTTGACATTTTTTTCTTAAATTGATAATCATTGACTTTTGCCTGTCTGTTGCCCAGGATTCGAAAGGTCTTACGTAAATTAATGATGTTGGATTTCTCTCAAATCGGGATTAAATAGTACATGATTTTGTATAATGACTAATATTTAAACAACTGAAATTAATTAAAATGTGTACAAGTACTATTATGCTCCAGTTATGCGTGATGTAATATTTTGTAATCATAGTTTTTCAATCTATCTGTCTTGTGAATAATAGGCATGATAAAATTTAAGTGACATTATTTAATCCCCTCCACCCGAGGTTAATTTTGGTCCCAGATATATACATATATGTCTTTTTATATTTTGTCGTATTGCTTCTTGGGACAAGGAGATTTTTTCTGGTGTGACTTCTTTTAATATATTATGATGGATTTTTTAAGATCACACTTGTTGAGATTATCTGATCAGTGTTAGTAACACATCCTCTAACAATAGAGTGACATTTGAAGACTGGCGATTGATGGAACAAGACGCCCGTGGAATATGTATGTGCACCTCTGTTTCTGTCTGTAGTGTCCTCCAGTCTCCGTGGCGTATTGGTGAGGGTGAGCGATGACGGCCCGGCGCATTATCCCGCCGCGCCCCGGATTGTTTCCGATGTTGTTATTAGTATGATTATCGTCATTTTACTCGGTTCAGTAACTGTTGGCTACATGCACCGCGTTCATAACTTACCCACACATACTCGTACATACCTACACACACGCGCTCAATTGTCTACCATTGTCTTCATTATTTGTATTGAAATCATAAATATGTTCTTAGAGTACAATCTTACTGTACAGAGCCCGCAGATACTTTAATAGTACACAACTGCTGACCCTGTATAAATCGCAAGTGAATTTGGCATCCACCTCTGGTCGGGAGCCCCAAAATATCTGAAAAAAACCCTTGACTGTGCAGAAACAAGCGGTCCGTTTGATCTTAACAAACGGACTGCAATCTTTGGAGCACAGACAGGTGGGAATGCTGTTCTTGGTCTACCGGTATTTTAATGGAAGATGCTCTGAGGAACTAGCTTCATTGATTCCTTCGGCACCGGTGCGCAGTCGGGAAACACGCCAAACGCGCGCCCGACGTTTGCACACGGTTCACATTTGTCCCATTTGAACGGGTCGCTTCTACGACTCGTTCTTATGTTCAATGTGTTCGGCTGTGGAAAGATTTGTCATCCTCTATGTTTCCTCCCTCCTACAACATGGGTCTCTTCAAGACCCAGGTGTACTCCTTCTTGTTCTCTAAAAGACCCTCCACACAGCATTCCCAAAGGTGACATAGGCCTGAAGGAAAATTATTTCCCCGGGGCCTCTTGTGTGAACTTACTGTAGATAAAAAATATCCAATTATTATTTTAATGGGATATGTTGTGAGGCTGGGGGAATTGGGAAAGGGAAGGAGATGAGTAAGAGGAAGGTTGGGAAGTAACACTGGTTATTCAGATCTGGTCACTAAGCATGGCTAAAATCATTATATTGTACTTTTCTTAATGTGGCGGTTACCCCATTAATGGCGTTAAAAACAAGACATGAAAAATATACCAGTTTAAAATTATATACGATGGCAAAAAAAGTTAACTTCACAACATGAGTCGTGTAAACAGGCCTTTATGTCGATGATTACAATAACCGACGGAAATCACTTTATAATATTTCTGACAGCCGACTTTCAAATTTGGAATGTCGCAGCCGCTTTAAATGTCAAAAATATTCGATTGTATTCCATATTTAAATTTCCATATCGCGTCTATGGGACGGGCAAAAGCGCGCGCGTTTCGATTATTATTCTCGGCTTTTTAGGTTGTCGCTTTTTATGCCTTCCAGAATTCAACAATGCCTTTTTTTCAGTAAAATTATATACTTCCACATCTATTCGATAAGACTCTAAACAATAGACTAACTGACTGAGAATTAGTGTCGTCCAGACGGCACGAGGCACATGTCCAATGAGCTAGACGAGTGCGTAAAAAAATCAAGCAATAATTGTACATTTAATTTTTTCAGTTTTCGTTTCGATAAATCGTCGTTTATTGAAAGAACGTTATACAGTTTAATACAATACGGCATACATGTTACGTAATTATATTATTACCTACTTAATTACCTACTTAATTAATGCAAATACCTGAATACGTAATTGCAGGAGGTCACAATTAATTTTTTGAAGATTCTGTAACATAAAGATTAGTCTGTCTATTTCACCTTATTTAACATTTATTTGAATTCTGCACAATAGTCCCAACTGCCAGTGGGACTATGCCACCCCAATTGCGCCATATTAAGAGGCTATAGGGAGTGGAAAAGCGATGTTGATGGGGCGAGGAATGCTATTCGATATGATCACCAAATACGGTCAAAGACATTTAAAACAACAATGCTTCGATTCCGAATGGTGGTCTTTTATAAGGGCGATACTGAGAGTATCGGTGATAAGTCATAAATAATTTATTAATTTATTAAGTAATGGTGTTTTGCAACAAAAGTTACGCTAACTTTTCAATATTTCAAAAATATCGGAAATCCATTTTTTTACTAATAATAATTTAAAAAATGAATTAAAGTACGCAGCGTTTTCTATGTGAAGTTACCAATGTTCCATTTTATGGCTATTCCAGTTCACCACAAGCACAGACAAAGAAATACGAGTATTTAGAATATATGACACAACTTTCTTATTTTAAACTAACTAATCGTCAAATAATTGCATGTCTAACATTTTCCAACAGCGATGATGGAAGTAAGCGGAATTCCTATAGATGTTTAATTGTCATTTTTTAAGTAAAAAAATCTGTCATTGGAGACCTCTGCATTGATCTTTCGAAGGCATTCGATCGCCTCATGTAGTTGAAGTCGGGTAGGTACTTGTTTTTTCCGTGCCTTTAAAAGGCTGTCTCTTATATTTTTTCCACATTGCAACACACTCTGCACAACATTGTTATAATAATATTATTAATGCAAGGGAGCCACGTTACCAGGATGTCGCTACAAAACATCCAGTTGAATACCTATCAAAAATAATATCCATTCAATTTTAAAACATGGTTCGCCTTCGAAAATAATGACCAAATTCACACAAATGTTTTACTAAGTCTGAGATTCAACCAAAGATCTAATAAAAAAAACCCCAAAAATTAAAACGCAAGCTTTGCCGTCGATCGATTTTATAATTGACATCGTGGTCGTGAACGGAATTTGTGCAGTGTTTGCATCTCATAAAATATGGAATAACACCAACCGTCAGCGCGCGACAGAGTTTTAGCGCGGGACTTACTCGCACATCAAATTATCCTTGTAACTGCACATTGCACTCTCAAAATTGCTGTCACGGCTTTACGGGGAGCTAGGTGTCCAAAGTCGATAATGTACAATAACAAGTTAAGTGCCAAAATAAAGTTTCATCTAAAACGCATATGATGTTCAAACACGCGTAATTTATACAATTTTTTTTTCTTTCTAATCATTATTAAAAAAAATTATTTCTTAAGCATATTCTTTACTTTATGTCGTTTTCGTATTGAACTTTTATGAAACGGTTATTTTTTTAATATAAATTGTTCGTCAAGCGTTTTCTCATCACACTTAAATTTTTTTAAAGTTTTCTAAATGAGTATTACACGATGAAGATTCCTTTGTCAACTTAACCGAAAACTTCCAATTCATCACATTGGTAGTTAATTGATAATTAATTATTGTAAAACACCGCCAATATTTTGTTCTTTCATCCACCGAAAACAAATTGATGCCTGAGGGCATCCAATCCGCCTAAAGTCCCCGTTATAATGTGACTAGTGAAATTTAAAAATTAACATTGTAAGGAATCGGCGGGTAATTAATTCCTCTGTGTTTTTGAATCGAGAACTTTTGTCGTTCTTTTTTTAAAATTCAAATTAATGTCTCCGCCCACTCACAGTTTTTGTTCTCAAATAGGAAGGTCGTAGAGCGGGGAGAATAGAGCCTGCACTGAGGACACTGAGTAACTAACTCATAAAAACGCCGTTTCCCCGCGGGGATAGGCCGAGAGGATAGACCGCCACACAATTCAGCCTTGGCACACACTTCTAGCCTCATTCACATCACCTCATATACGAGTATACTCTTCTATTAATCTACTAATTCTCTTTGTGTTTATTTCGAAGTACTCCATTTAAAAAAAAATGTTTTAAACTAATTTATTAATATAATTATTATGTTCTTCAAGTATTTTAGTGTTTATTATTGTGACAGCTGTTTCACCAAGCTCGCTCACCAAACTTAGTATCTGGGGTGCGCTTTAGTTCCTTCAGCCTTCCGATAGCCGATGTCGTCGCTGATCTAAGAGTCGACTGTCGTGAATTAGAATTTTCAGGAAGGCATAGTTCCGATGAGTAAGCCGCAGTCATCCCGATGAAAAGTAGAGTCCAAACGTAGGCGGTGAGATAGTTAGACCATTTATCAGAAAGCGTTCTCTAATAATGTTGTCTTTTTATTTTTTTCAAATCTGTCCTCCTAGTTGCGTCGATTCACCCCTTCTTTCAATACAAAATGTATCTCTGTTCCATTATGCTCTCTAAAAAGGGAATTGTCTATGAAGTATAAAATAAATGTGTGGCACATATAAGAGACAAGGCCGCTATGACGTCATCAATTAATTCTTAATTTCGATCGGAAGCAATTAAAAACATTATTTTCGTTTATTGTTTTCTATCCAACGGCCCCTCGAGCGGTTAATCGTTCTAGATTCGAGTATGTATTATATATACATAACGATTTTATTGATATCAAATTCAAATTTATTAGTTTTCTAGATATCATATTTAAATATGAATATAATAATGATTATTTACATGACACTTACGCAGATAAAGTCCAGATGTTGGACGTAATTCAGCAATGAAATAAGGTTGCATGTTTATAATAAGTAAATACTCATTAGTAATATGAACGAATTAATGAAACGAATTGATTCATTTTCGAATGTTGTACAGAATCAATTCAGTTTGTCCCTAAAGTTTCGCAGAGAAAAAATACCCTACTGCTGTTGAAATTGATAAATCATTTTTAAATATCGATAATTTCCCCCGGGGCCTATGTCATCTTTGGGGATGCTGTGCGGGGGGTCGTTTTAAGTAAAAGAAGGAGAGAAAATTCTGGGAAAGAAACAGGTATGAGAGGTGGGTAGATATATGGGGGGTCAGTGCGTTCAGGAGTGACGGCGTTGATGAAGAGCTCAAAGAGTCTTTTTCAACCGGCCTTTCCCAATCTGGTCCGCTACGCGGTTGGTGCATAAACCCGGGCATCCCTGCTAAGTTACCAAACGTAGCGAACCAGTTGTGGTGACGTATCGCAGAGATGTTATCCAATGAAGAGGCAGCGGTACCTATACCCGCCTTCCAAGATGAACTCAAGAACGAGAAACGACACGTTTCCATGTTATAAATATCAACCGTGTTCAAACATTGGGCCCGCGTTTGACGTGTTTTCCGACTATTCACCGGTGCCGAAAGGATCAGTGACGCTAGTTCCTCAGAGCATCTTCCATTGAAATACTATGATCTAAAGATTGCAAATCCGTTTGTTAAGATAGGGGAATCTATCAAACCGACCACTTGTTTCTTCAGATTTTTTCAGGTATTTTGGGGCTTCAGACTCTGGTGGCTGCCAAATTAAACAGTGGACCGCACTAAACATAACAGAGACTCAATTTTAGTGACCTCAGTTTCCTTTCAAATCGGCATACTTCAGACTTCTTATCTCTTCAGTGACAAATTAGAATGATTGAATCGAATGAATTGATTCTATTTTGGATGTAATTCTGAATCAATTAGTGTCCCTAAAGCCTGTCAACGCGCGACGGAATACGATATAGAAAGTTGTAAAGTACAATTTTATTCACTTCCAATCATTGACATTTATGAAATACGGAATGGGATCGAATCTTTTCGACTACAGCAAACTAACTTCAATATAAAACACCTATAAAACTAAAAAAAAACAAATGTTTTTTTTACATTCAATTCCAAAAGAATTCTATACTGAGATATTGAATTTTGTCAATGAATTAATAAATTGAAATTATAACTCAATCAATTCAACGGTACGAATATATCCAAATACAACAAAGAGATGCAGGTATAGAAATGTCTTATAGTACCTGCCAATTAGATCATGTCATTAATAAAAAAACACTAACTTTATGAAGTCAGTTTAAGTCACTAGTATTTTCCTCTCAAAGTGTAAAAAAACATTTGAGTTGATTATAAGCTCCTAATGGAAACAATGGTGCGGCCTCAAAATGTTTTTTTTTTGTGAGGAAGGCGGGGAAGTACCCGTCTATTCAGATCTGAAGCCATTTCAAGAAACGCGACGTTTCTATTCTGAATGGTGGTCTGTCACCAGGGCGATACTAAAAGTATCTACCACTTTGGAACGTGCCGCAAGTATACTATGTATTGTTAAAATTTTAAAAAAAAGGTGAAAAAACGCAAATTAATCAAATGAAATCTACTTGAGCGCGCTACCTCCGGATTTGTAGCCCCAATCACGGAGGCCGTTGAACTGGAAACTCCCAACAGATTTTTTTGCAAATTTCATGACGCCACAGCTCACCGTTCTAGAGTTTTTTCTGTCTTCGTAATTTCAGATTAAAGTGTTTAGTTAAAAAAAAAATTATGCAATATTTGTGAGGAATTTCACATTTTCCACATGCATCTCTCTCAAAACGTGAGAACCGTGCTTCTACGTCAAGCCTCCGTCCAGATTGCAGCTGGATATTCCAGTTTCCTCGGTCGCCCCCAACTTCAAATGTAATCCACATTCGGTTCTTTATAACTCCGATTCCGAGACGTAAAAAGTCGTAAAAAAGCGTAAAAAATACCTACGCTGGTCACTCCAATTAATAAAAATATAATGTTCTCTTTTTTCAAAGCAATAATATAATTTGAAACCCGTATTTTTGGGTGTGGTCGGCGCAACCATCCTCTTCTCTCTTGAGTCTTTTGCTATTTGATCATATATACGTCCGTCTTTGTCTATCGCATCAATAAATCCAAATTCTAGATCTTTGATACTTATAAACTGTTTTTTTGACAGTTTTGTTATCCAGTTTTAAGAGCGATATAAAACTGTTGTATCCACCGTAGATAGAATCCGATAGAAGGGTGCACTGGGCGTTGTTTGTGTGCCAGAATTAAGAAAATTTCTTCTTCATTACTTCTGGTTAAATTGATAGTTTTTTTAAACGGTCTATTGTAACAAAAAACTTTGTAGTTAAAACAAAAGATGGCAGTCGAAAAATATGGGAATTAATTAATTTAAGAGAATTTTAGTAATTCAGATTGGGAATAATATGAGATCGATAAAAATGACTGAATGTAAGCAGGTCTCAATGGCTTAATTTGTAGATGCGTTGATCCCGGAAAGACTAGAGGATCTGGGTTCATGTTTTTTTTTATTTTGTTTGTCTTTATCAGTTTTTTTAAATTAACTTCATACAGAACGCTCTAAGAATATTTTTCAGAAGAGGAAGGAGTGAACATGGGTCTTGAATAAAGCCATGTTGTGGGAGGGAGGAAACACAGAGGCTGGCAAATCGCTCGACAGCCGGGCTGTTGAACTCAACTAGCCGTAGAAACGATCCGTTCTCAAAGGACGGATGTCGACCGTTAAAAATGTTGGTCGCGCGTTTGTCATGTTTCCCGACTGTGCATCAGTGCCGAAGGGATCAATGACGCTAGTTCCTCAGAGCATCTTCCATTGAAATACCGCTAGAACAAGGACATCATTCCCACATTTGCTTTAAAGATTGAAAACGGATGGTCCGTTCTTGTGCAGTTTCATTTAGAGTTGTTGATAATGTCTTATTTAATGATTAAATGACGGCCTCCGTGGTTAAGTGGTTACGATGTTCGTCTACGAATCCGGAGGTCACGGGTTAAAATCCCGGCGTGCGCAAGTAAATTTTATTTGTGTTATTTCACAACTTCATGTAAAATAATATATAGCATATTTGTGGCACGTTTCAGAGTGGAAGATACTTTCAGTATCGCCCTGGTGAAAGACCACCATTCAAAATCAAAACGTTACTTGAAATGGCTTTAGCCATGTTTGGTGACCAGATCTGAATAGCTAGGCACTTCCCCACCTTCCTCTCTGCGTATATCCTTCCCCTCCCCACTACCTTCACCCTCACATACATACCCTAATTGGGGAGCAGTTGGGAGTCTTGTGTGGTACTAACATTAAAATAACGAATATATAATAATCAATTTCATTGGCCTTTCTAGGGCCTAGGAGGCGACAGGTTCCTCAGTATAAATTGGCAACAGGGGTTTTCTTTCTAATCTGTATGTAATTTTTACTGTAAATACTGCTTGAGAGTCCCAGTAGGAATATGGCATCCCCAATTGGGATGTGTTATGAGGCTGAAGGGAGTAAATAGGAAAACGAAATGGAGAGGAGGAAGGTTGGGAAGTGATCTGGCTGTTCAGATCTAGTCATAAAACAGTCCTGTAGCTATTTAATTGTCTGTCACCAGGACGATACTTTGAGTATCGATTACTCTACACTTCTAGTACGATCTGTTCAGTGTTGCATTACTCCTGTGTACCTGTGTGTATTATTCTGATGTGACTGTATTAGTGAGTTGCTGTAATCTAGCAAACCCACTTTAAATTGTATTTCACTAAATCTGTAATTAAAATAACCGAGCACGAGCTTGGGCCATGGGCCGGAGGCCGGAGGCCTCAGATTCAAAACTCGTCGAAGTGACAAAATATTTAAATCAGGTAATCGTCGACGGATTTTTCAATTATTATTGTTTATTTTGAATTTCAGTATTGCATTCGTGTAATAATAATTGCTCTCGACATCATACTTATTATACGGGGTTATTCAAAGTGATCGACTCAATTTCGCACATTATCCTTCTGATACGCGCGGTCTGCCCGGGCTTTTTCCTTTGGTCAAATTGGTTCAACGTTAAAATGGAGACGAAAGGTACGCTGCACTACAATTGTCGACTCAGTTTTACAGAATTCACCAACACAGAAAACCTTGAGCTGCATAGTAGCCATTTTACTCACAACTGACTCGAAGTTTCTGCTTGGCGGCGCGGCCACTCTAGCGATCATTTACGCAACTATGAGCGATCTAACGGTGGATTCGAAACCTTCGGACCTCCTCTTTCAATTGGTATATAGATCATTCACATATAATCATAGAGCAAATAATACATAGAGATGCCCTAAGAATAAATCAAAATAAAGTGAGCGAGGGGCGTTAATTTAAGTTAAACATCAAATAAGTAAAAAAAAAGGTTCGGCTTGTTTATAAACACTGAATATTTTGTTAGAGTATTTAGTTTGACCCTTTTATAAATGTTTTACAATTTGCTAACCGCAGTCAAAATCACGCGAAACAAACGTGGATGGCAGTGAAATAGACTGATGCCAAAATGGGTGTCACGTGACCTTTGCTTCCAGCCGTCGAAAGGCAAGTCTATTCATTCTAACGTCAGTGCATAACGTACAATTCAGTAGATATGGCGGTATAAAATTGTGTCCATCATTTTGAATAACCCTGTATACATACAATCATGATGTAGATTTCTTTAAATAGCTTGTATGTATGAATAGGTATATCCCTTCGATAAGCAGGACCTCCGTGACGGCCGATTTGCTAAGATCCTTGGCTACGAACCCAGAGGTCGCGGATTTAAATTTAGGCTTACGCAAGAAAATTCTATTTATTTAATTTGTGTTTATTTTCGATTGATAAAATAGGTTCCAAAAAAACAAAAATTTATTTCCTTCTACCCCCAACATCATAGTAGGAAAATATTGCTCGTGTAATGATAGAGGACTTTGAGCTAAAAAACGGATTGAACCCACGACGATTGGGTGGGAACTCGTGGCATTGAATCACTCAAATAACTAATTGATCAACGTATTAAAGTCTACGTACATCTACCAGCACCGTGCATAACAGAACAGTACAGGCTTGTACTGTACAGACACAGCACAGACGCTAGTACGGCTGTCAACTGAGCGTTAGCGACCGCCACAAAGTGTTTAAGGATTTTACTATCCTATTCCCATATTTATCATTATTTTTTAACCTCAATTCTCTGATCAATTTATCGTTATCCACCTTCTCGGTTTTAGCAATATCTGCGTCTAATGACGCCGGTGCTGGCTCGTGCATGTGAGAATACGTAACGCTTACGTACTACGCTGTAAAATGAATGTGTTCATAGATAATGTAGGCAACTAATGTTATCGTGTACTGTACTGTGCGGCGCTAGTAGACATGAATAGATCTTTAATTTGATGATTAAAAATTCAAACAAATTACCCTCCGATTTTGACGCAATTACGATTGGGAAAGACTAGTATAATTAGAGAGATCGTATTAAAAATAAACAGAAGATTTCAGATTTAATTGAAGGGAAACCAATAATAAATGTTTATCTACACACTGATCATTTATCGAGCTTGTTAACCTCCAATAGAAACGACAACACAACTTTTTAAACATTTTTGTCATATTGCTATCGTAATATCTCCCTCGATCGTAAATGGAGCAATTCTGGCAATTTAGTATTTGAAGTTTTTAACAGAGTTATTTTAATTTTAACCTTCAAAGTTCAGTTTTAATATTAAATGTCTGGTGCTTTGATTGCGCCGAAATTGGGCGTCTTTTTAATAATCTATGATCTACAAATATAATGTATTATTTATGAGTATATATTACAATGTTGGAATTCAACGGATTTAAGAACCGGAATGTCGACACATTGATAATTTTTTTTTAAATTGTCAATACTGTTGTAGAGTCCCAACTTGCCCGCAGTCAGTGTGACTATGGAATCCTTAATTGTGCAGCAGAAAGCATTTCGTTTGTATAAAAAATTAAAATTTTAACGACTTTTCAACAAACTATGGGGTTCCACAGGGATCAATGTTAGGACCGCTACTGTTTCAAATATACATGAAGAAATATAATGAACAATTTCTCAATTATACTTAGACGCAGTAAAATTTTTGATTAGGTGACACGACAATTTTCCAAAGGTTTAAATATTTGGATATACGTACAACTAGAAAAATCACAAAGAGACCTAAATATAGTTAAAACAGTTGGCCACAATCGTATATTTTAACAAATATTAATGTAAATTTTGATTGATATGAGTTATTTTGTACTTATAATTATACCTTCGTCATTTTATAAATTCTCATTAGATAAATTCTCTACTTCCCCGTATCTGTGCGCAACATATCGCACAATTTCATAATATCAACATTCTTCACAATACCCTTTCAAAAATATAGAACCGAAGTAATGCTTGTTGTGACCACAAATTGTTGTACGCGTATAAAATGTATCGAGAGCATCTCCTGTCTGTCCCGATTCTATATTCCTCTTCCTCTCCCCCCTTTCTTCTTATGTGAGTTTTTTCTTTTTCTTGTTAGCTTCATAAATAAATAAAAAAAACTGTTTTTAACCACTGTTAGCACGAGAAACTTTGTTGGCTTACCTTTTGTTAAACTTCCTTTGTATTAAAAGCTGTTTGTTTCTTACAAATAAATATAAAATAATGTACAGACGCTGACGCATTTACCATAGGGAACGCACTGCGACACGCGGCTGACTCGAACGTTAATTTCGTAGAATTTGAAAAACAAATCTACGGGGTGCTGTGGACTGGCGTCATCAGCAGATTCTCAAACTAGCGATATCCGAAGTATCCTTGCTACTCAAAACAGATGCAGAAACGCTGCGATGTTGAATGTTAGAAACAACTGAGCACTTTTGGGCACAAACTACTTAAAGTGTCCGTGTGTTGGTCGGTCCATTGAGTTACCCGACTAAGTATATATTATTATTCGTGTTCACTGTTCAGTCTGGGTTATTAATTGCCGCATAAAGTTAAATTGTATCACTTTTTGTTTATGACAAAAACGGGTTTTTGCTCCTAAGACAGAAAATATCTTTAGTTTTAACTACTTTAACGCTGCGATGAAAAAGCTAATAGAGGATTTGTTCCATCCACAGATGTAAAACTTGGCCGATGGTTATTATAATTGAACATTTGTTAACTGCTGAAGTATTGCCCATCTCACTAGGTGTGAAACGCCTGTATTATTTAGATTAAAATTTTATATATTTTTTTAAAAGTATACTAATTTAAAGGTGTAAAAGAATTTAGAAGCTGACAGGTTTATTGGAGGTGATCAATGATCTTACTTTTAAAGAAACTTCTGTTTTGCGTATTTCTGATGTCACTGGGTAGGGAATTTAGCATTGGATTTAAAATTTCTTTGTCCATAAGAGGTGTAACGTAAATACTGACCTCGCTTATAAAGGCATCACTTCTATTGTCTACGACCAGATTTGAAGAAATGTCCATGGGAGACATTTCCTCAAATCTGGTCGTAGACAATAGAAGTGATGCCTTTATAAGCGGGGTCAGTATTTACGTTACAATTCCCAGCTTCCCCGTAAAAATTTTATGCCGCGAAGTGGAGTAAAATTTGACCTAACCTTCCTCTTTACTCTTTTCAATTACAGAAAAACTGAAAACAAAGAAAACAAGTAACAACCAATATAAAACAAAAAAACAGAATTGAAATTCAAAATGGCATATCTTAGTATGACAATACACAAAAAAAAATCAAATTGTGATACATTGGTGGTTAAGCATAACCGAAAAGCAAGGAAACACTTCAAAACTATAATCCTCAAGCAACTAATAAAATAAAAATAGACAAATTACATCAACCAAACACTTCCTCGCTTTATGAGAGTCAATCTCTCTAGGTTAACACTTGTGAGGTTTGGAGAACTCAAGCTCCCACTTCAAAATTTTCAAAAAACTATTTTTATTATTATTAATACCCTACTTAACTAATCCTCTCTTCCTCTTAACAAAAAATATACAATTCAACAAGGTTTTTTTATGTATTCACGTTACAGAGGTTTACAAACTTAAATATCAAAAGATTTTACATATAATTGTCTTAGGGCTCTAGTGCTTGTTCATTCGTCAAACATGTGGGTATTTTTAAATTGATAATTTTTCAACATTTTGTTTTTTAAAAATAAAATCAGTACTCGTCCTTAAAACAGTGAGCATTTTTAGTTATTGTTGAAAATCTATCGTTTCGCTGCATCCAATAGGTGATACTGCTTTATAATCCTAGTTTAAGATCAAGTTTTAGTAGAATTAAGTTCGGAAGCCGCGAGAATCACGAATTCGTAGACTGTTTTTTTTGTTATCAATTCAGATTGATCGTTGGAAGTGAGTTTGATAGGTGGCACGACTGCCGTCCATAGGTCCATTCCACTGCTCCGGGTTCGATTCCACTTCTGAATTATAATTATACGGGCATGTATCATACGATCGGCCATTGTGGCACAGTGGTTAGACATCTTTAATCTTTACAGCCGACCGGTTTCGCATATTTCTTGTACATATTATCCCATTCTTTCATATATTACGTGTCTCTTTATTTCTATTCCTTTGTTTTAATTTAAATGTAATCTTTTGCTGTCTCACTGTTATTTGCATATTATCTCATTATTGTACATATTTTTTTAATAATTGTTACAGCTGTTTCGGCGTTCAAAGCCATTTTCAAATTGTAAAATAGTTGCATAATTTAATAATAGCATTATTAAATTTGATTTACCTCAAATTATATTTAAAATTCCGTGAATTCGTTTCCATGTTCATATGGCGAGAAATTAAGGTGAGGCTATCAGTGCAATCACCATATCGATTACTCTATACTACGAATCGGTTTATATTATGAAAACAAAAAGGCGTAAACTACTAAATAATATGTTTTTGGTTAGATAATTATGAACCCATTTAAGAAATAAGTTTAAAAAAATAATGATTTATAGCTAAGACAGAGAGAGTGTGAAAGATTTCTGGACTTCGCTTGCCAAGTGAATTTCTTGTCTATTACCTGTGTTCGTGGTGACATAAGACACACAGCTTGTAGCAATATTTTAAGCTTGTACTTTCCCCTTAAACACATTAACAATTAATAATTAAAATTGTCCAAAAATAAATATCTTATTAATATCTCTCAAATTATCATCGAAGTCAGGAGGCCTCTTGTGGTTTTTTTTATGGAAAATTCCTTATCCTCTTTCTTGGAATTAAAGATATTTTACTTCTGTAATTCCGATTACATGTCAACGACAATACATTTTTAAATGAGTTGGTTGCTTAATTATCACAGTAATATTAAAAATTATAGGTGCAACTCATACTTAATAGTGTAGTTTACGAGTTTTTAAATTTTAAATTACTTTTATCTGACATTTCGGGCTTTTGACATAGGTACTTTACAAGCATTGCAATTTAGTTAATTCTGTGAATTTAATAGCATTATTTTGCGAAAATGACTCACCGATAATGTCTATAGTCAATACTTATATAATATTGATTTTTTTTGGTGTTAAAACTACGGAAATATCGATATTTTTGAAGAATTTCGTTCGCTGAATGACAGCTGTCATTCGAGAAAATCGGAATTGCGGTCAAGCAAGAAGTCTTTAAGCCTAAGGAAAAGATTAAGGATTTTTCCTTAAAATGTACGAGAAAGGCCTTCTGGTTTGCATTATGTTTTCATAATGCTAACAAAATCAAAATTATTATTTAAAAAAAAAAATGTTTGCTGACCTCTCAAATAATAAAAAAAAACAGCAATGTTCGGGTTCGTTTTATCTGCCTGCCCCTACGGAATGCATTGCGGGGCAATGTTTCAACGTAGGAAATGCTTTAATAAAACATAGAATGCGGTCCCTATACATACATAGAGGTATGGAGGCTTAAACGTAAAATGATTTGTTGAAGATATACATACTTCACTTTGGGATAAACCGGTTCGATCACTTTACAACGCGGGCACAAGAGGGACGCACTGACTACCTAGCCATTATGTTGTTTATAACATAGACGAATGTTGATTATTGTTACCTTTTTGTTATTATTTTAAGTATTTTCCTTAATCCGAGGATGTCGATCAGGTAAATTTGCCGCAAACTATAATAATTCTAGGCTGTATTTATTTTGTTCTACTCAAATTTCACCAAATAATACGCACGCGTTTTGTAATTTTTCAATTTAGTTTTTGTCCAATTTACGTTATCGGTTTTCGATTTATTTTTTTTGGTAAACTTTAAATAAATTTATAAAATAAGTAAAAAAAAATTCGTAGAAAGCAATTACTTTGTGGTTTGACAAATTTATTAAATAATAATAATTTACCTTCTTTTTTTTATAACAATATAGCAAATAAATCCTCACTGGGATTTATAGTACTGAGGATGTCATTACATTATATTAAATTGATGTGCTTGATGAAAAAAATAGAATAATTGTAAGGTGACGTGTTTTAAGTGCAGTTGCGTGGTTTCGGTGTTAGTCTGTATTGGGTGTTAATGTATTTTCTATTTCAGATCTCCCTATGTAACGTATCCACAGTTTTATTTAATTTTTTAATTTATTATGGTTGTTGTGATTTTTAAAGGAAAGTGGGATTTTTTTGTAGAGTTTAGTACCATAGCATAAGAAGTATTATTGCCCAAATGTTGTGTTTGTGGTTCCTTGTTGTATGTATTTTTGACTATGAGATTTACTGTTTCTAATGTGTGTTGTTGTTATTTCTTAAATAAAACAAGCACTTTGTTTTAAACCTCTAATTATTTTTTTACTAACCGGTTTCACTTATGTAAAAGTATATAACAAAACTGAGAAATTTTGTATCTACAGAATAATAAAAAAAATTATATTCGAGGCCCCATCTATGTTGTAAATATATTTCGAAAAAAACTTTTGCAATAATTCCAAAGATGGCAGCCTATAAAAATAATTTGGATAAATAATTTAAGCAAAATCTATTTGATTGCGGTCCTATTGATAGATTAATCTAACTTAACAAACGGATTGCTATATTTGGAGCACAGACGTCAGGTGGGAATGCTGTCCTTGTTCTATCGGTATTTTAATGAAAGATGCTCAGAGGAACTAGCGTCATTGATCCCTTCACGCCACGCCAAACGCCCCAACATTTGCACACGATTGACATGTGTCACATGAGAACGGGTCGCTTCTACGACTCGTTCTTGTGTTCAACAGCTCAGCTGTGGAATGAGCTGCCGGCCTCTGTGTTTCCTCCCTCCTACAACATAGATCTCTTCAAGACCCAGGTTCACTGCTTCCTATCCTCTGATATAGGCCTTGAAGGAAATTATTTCCCTCAGGGCCTCCTGTGTGGAGTTGTTCTAAAAAAATAATCTATATGATAAAATAATGTTAACATATATATTATTTAATAATGTTTACTAATACGCCCCTGGTATAAAATAAAGCGGTTTTAACAATCAGATTAAATTTGGAATAGTGAAATAAACAGACCAATCAGCGAAGGCCGCAAATGATCTAATTCGCGACTTCCAATTTCAAAAACAACATTCAAATCTGGAACTAACTTCATTCCAAATTCATATTATTATTTAAATATGTCCGTATCACATAATATATTGGAATATTATTTCTAGTATTTTCAGATTGAACTTTTAATATTTTTTACGATATTATGAGTGAAGGCCTCTGTGGAACTGTATTCGTACCAGTCACGTGGGGGATTTCGAAGCCATGAAGTGCAACGTCTTCCTCTGCTACATCTTCCGTCAATCTTTCTCCGGATTATCAATTAGGTAATCTTGCTTTTTTCGTTTCTAAAAAACACCCTCTACACAGCATCCTCAAAGATGACAATATAGGCCGCGAGGAAAATTATTTTCCCCGGGGCTACCTGTGTAAAGTAAAATGTAAAAAATAAAATAAAACTAGAATTTCTTATCCATATATATAAAAATGAATGTTTGTCTGTGTGTACTCACTCGATTTTCTCGAAAATTACTCAACCGGTTTCGCTGAAAACAGCACGGTTTGTTATTATTAGTGCAATCCAATATGTAAAACTGTTGCTATGACATTTTAAAATTGGTATGAAAAACATTGAACCCGCCATATTGTATTGAGGTTAGCTCACAGATGTACCACTTTGGTTAGCCACAGATTACATGTTCAAAAGAAGAAGCCTTGTTTGGGTAGAATATTTTCAAAATGGATAACACAAGTAAGTACTTACTTGAGAACTTTTTTGTTTATTTGTTTAGTGATAGTAATAGTTGTCACAAGACATTACTTCCGCTGTGAAAACAATTATGGCACCCAAACGACATGCGAGAATTCACAACCTCATAACTTTATTTTAAAAAAATAAAATGAATATACCATGCAAGGCGAATGCATCAGGTAGTTAAATAATAAAAAAATATATCCGGATTTTAATTATATTTAAGTATTTAATATTTTTAAAGTGAATTGTTAATTGTATGTTAAAGGGAGTGGGACGGGACGGGAGATGGGAAGAAGAAGATCGGGAACTACCCGGCTATTTAGATCCTATCATCAAACACACATAAAGCCAATAAAGATTGGTTGTGTTGTCTTCAATGCACCAATATTCATTTCTTAAAAATTCATTATTTTTTATCATAAAAACGCAACGTCATTCTTTGTTTCAAATTTAAACTGAGGCTATATTCAAACCTGAATCAGTTTTTAATCATTTTAATGTGGTAGATACAGAATTTATGAGTTCATCTCATTTCCTCGAGTCATCATCAGCATTCGGCCTATTAAAGGCTTCATTCAAATATCTTTTATTTGCTTTAATTAGAGTCATCTATTTGCCCGAAAACTCGAATAAAGGATTCTGGCATTTATTAATGCTCATTCTTAAATCTCTGCTGTGTTTTTTTTTCTCTCTCGTTCTTCGTTCAAACCGTGGAATTATTCGAATTTGGAATAAAGGAACGTGGGTTCTCAATTCAAATTCAAACTCGTTTCGATTGTTCGAGGTTTAAGCCGAGGATCGGCCTGGTGGTAATTACTGGAATCAATCTCCTGTATTATACATAAACTAAAGTACATTTTTTTGTACGTAATATGTATTCTCGAACTCACGTGCGTATTACGTTACATATCTCAAAAACTAATTGTTAAAAAGTGGTTGAACGCTCGGCTAGCATTCGGACGGATCTAGTTCGAATCCCAATGGTCTGACAATATTTCAATTCTTCCTACAACCATCATTCACAAAATCTTGCTTGTGCAATTTTTTAGGACTTAGCTAACAGGGGATTGAACTTGCGACCCCTGGGTGGGTACCATACGCCTTCGTTCACTCGGCTAGTGACCGGTCAAATATTTGTGTTTATTTATATTTAATTAAAACGAAAATTACCGTGTTACGAATAACTTGACAATATTTAAAAATCTCCTACTACCATCATAGTAAGCGGAAGATGCTGCTTGTATCGTGATGGAGGACTTGTCATCCGCGGAATTGAACTTAAGACGACAGATCTTATTAGTTATGATGAGACTGGTCAGTTATTTGTTTATTTAAAAAATATATATATTTATTAATTATTAACGCCTGGGTTTTTATGTATTTTTAACATATTAAATGGTTTCCTGCGTAATATAGAAAGAAACAAAGGATTTAATATAACAAAAAACGAACATGATATTTCAGTCAGGTACTTCGGAAAGTGGTACATTTCACAGCTTTAGTACAATCAGTATGTGGTTGCATGGCTTTGCGTTATGTATACCGTTAAACAAAAATTAGACGAGGAAATCAAATGTATGGTAAAAGGTAGGTTGCAACCAAAAGTATAGAATCGTCAAAGAGACACAACTTAATGAATTAGAACGATTGTGATATCAACAAAAAAGGTTCACAGACTTTTAGAATAAAATATTTTTTAACAGAAATTTGTAATATTAAATGTTTTTTTTTTAATAGTTCGTTTTCTTTGGGTGGGCACAGCTTTTCAGGCTTTATGGACTGCAAGCCAATGTTACTAGGTATATAAGTGTAATCTATGATGTATATGTATAAATAAAATAAAACACTAGATACATATATGATATACATGTATTAATCAAATAAAACACTGGATACGTTACATAGGGAGATATGAAATAGAAAATCTAAGCGTCCCTTTCTTAATCTTGCTCATGGCGCATACATAAGCCTTGCATTATTTACGAATCTTAATATTTTTCACACATTCACCTCAGAGATCTCATTTCTACGAAATTTTTAATATACAAGTGCATAATATGTAAGTGCATGACATAGTGAAAAAAAGCAAGGAGTTTTTTTATGTTTCGAATGACATTAAAAGGTATATAATATATAAAACAAAAGTGCATAATGCATAATATAATGCATGATACAGAGAACTTTTTGTATTGTTGATAGATAAACAGATAACAAAAAAAAAATTTGCAATAGCTCTAATGCGATGCTTCTAAGTAATTGTTACTACCTAAAAATATGATTCAGGTATCTTTTATATATATTCTTTGTATACGTCAGAACTGTGGGTGCATTACACTGCATCCTAATGGCAAATGATATAAGTCACCCACAATAAGGCATATCGCCAACTATTCCGTCTACCGAGATACTGCAGCGCTACAGAAATGTTACTGGAAGGACGAGTGCACTCTTTCATGGCACTTCTCCGCCACCGCATGGGAAGCCTAGTGTGTACGGAGTAAGCCAATCCAAGAATACCATCATTACTGATACGGCTACATTGATGGAGTCTCCCTTGATGGCCCTTTGGAGACGGGAAACCATCAAATTTCCACCATAAACTTTATCTATGTCTTTCTTTTATTTTTTTTCTTCAACTTATTTTACGTACCTGTTGTTATTTTTTAGTTTGTATTATTACCTCTTATGGAACGTATTGCATTGCACCACCTAATGCAACATTTAATAGTTACTTTTCAAAATTATTTGTGCTATATAGTTAGGTGTGACATGCAATTATTGTTTATGGTATATTTATACCGTTGGTCTTCTCTATATATATAAATGAACGTTTTTCTGCCCGTCTGTCCTCGATTTTATCAAAAATTAATCGACCATGTTCGCTGAAAATAGCCCAGTTTATTCTTATTAGTGCCTGGAAGGTTTAGAGAGTAGTTTGAATGAAATCCAATGTGTAAAACTGTTGCTATAACGTTTTAAAATTAGTATGAAAAACATTTAACCCGCATGTTGTATTGAGGTTAGCCCATAGATATACCACTCTGGTTAGCCACAGATTACATATTCAAAGAAGGTTTGTTTGGGTAGAATATTTTCAAAATGTAAAACACAAGTAGGTACCATACCTAATTAAGATTTTTTTTTATTTAGATATGTTTTGAAAAAATAAATGTTTGGAATGAAATAAAATTTTCAAATGAATGTTTCCTTGTTTACAGATAGTAATAGTTGTCACAAGGCATTAATTTCGCTGTCAAATCAATTATGGCACCCAAACGAAAAGCAAGAATTCACAACTTCATAACTTTATTCCAAAACAAAATATCCCGAGCAAGGCCGGGTACACACCAGGTGGTTAAACAATAAAATTGTTCACGGATCCATATTATAGCTATCAGTATATTATCAGTTTGTGATATAAAGATTACCATCGTAGTTTTTATTAGCCAACAATTTTTAACAGGAGGAATAACTAAAACTTATTCTATGGGGTGTATCGGTTCCTAACGGTACCGGAACATATACTGATGTTGCCAATTTATACAAGACAAGTTAATTAAATTAATTATCTGTTCTGGAAAGAATATTAATTTTTTTAATGTTTTATTTATTTTACCCAAGGCCGTGTGCCCCAAAATGGCAATTTATTTCTTCATTGGTTTTAACGAATCTTTTAAAATATTTTTTATTTTATGTGAATACCGCACAAAAGTCCCAACTGCCCACTGCTAACCCGAGGCAGCGAGACTATGGCATCCCTAAAAATGGAGTATGTTGTTTGGCTGAAGTTTATAAAGAGGGGATGGGATGGGGAAAGAGGAAGGCGGGGAATTATCTGGCTATTCAGATCTGGTTACCATCACCCTGGTGAAAAACCACCATTCAGATTTGAAACGTTGCTTAAAATAGCTTTACCCGTGTTTGGTGAACAGATCTGAATAGCCGGGTACTTTTCCACCTCCTTCTCCCTATCTCTTTCACCCTCACAAGATATAATTGGGGATGCCATAATCCCACTCCCTCCTGACGTTAGGGAGCAGCTGGAACTCTTGTGTTGTGCTCACATAAAAAAAGTCATTTCGAACAACGTATCGATTCTGAATGATTGTCTTTAAGAAGGGCGATACTGAGAGTATCTACCACTCTGGAACGTGCCGCAAATATATTCATAACCCACATGTGGAACGAGTTGCTAACTTTTGTGTTTCATCTTTCCTACAAAACTAATCTCTTCAATGGCCCTCGAGGTATACTCGCACATGTACCTCAGGGCCTCTTGTTTTAAGCTAACATAAAAATATCTCTCTATCTACCATTAAACTAAAGGTAAGTAACATAATATAGGCGTACAACATAATATATGTTGATTGCACGGTCAGTTTTTTTTATCTAAATTTAAAATGATATATCTCCAAGACGATTTTCTTTCAAAATTAATCAGAAGTTTCTGCTAAATTACCTCACAAATACCATCGCGCCAAATCTGTACGGTAAGTACCTACTGTGTGGCCAGAAAAAAAGCTCCGCGCGTATCGAGAAAAAACCCGTTTTTTCTGGACAACCGTTACCAACGAAGACAATGCATAAAAAAATTCAAACATCAATCAAAAGTTCAACTCATCGAAGCGATGGAAAAGAAAAAAAAAACGTTTTTTCGAATGTAGAATATTAAGTTAATAAAATATTAAATCAAACTCAAATAACTACTGTGTATAAATATCATTCCTAATTATTTGAGGAATGTTTTTTGAACTTCTTCCACTTCGTATGGTGTTTGAGAATTGGTGGAGGTCATAGTGGGATGCTGAGGTTATTCAGCCAGTCGACCGCATCGGGAGTCACTTGGTTCAGCACAGATGCACCATAGGGAAACAGGTGAAGGGGACATTCATCTACGATGTGTTCTGTTGTTTGAATATGTCCACATTCACAAAGTTTGGAATCCTTTAGGCCCCATCTAAGCATCATATACATACAACGGCTGTGACTGCACCGGATGCGGTGTAATGAGGTCCACGTTTTCAGAGGGAGAGAGAATCCTGGCAATTTAATAGCAGGGTCTACAACAAGGTTTGTTTGAACTGAAAGAAGGGGAAGAGGAAGGTTGAAAAGCACCTTGCTATTCAGATTTTAGATCTAGTCGCAAAAACTCGCTTGTTTTTGGTTTCTCACCGTGTACCCGATTCCGGTTATTTTTAAGAAAAAGACATTGTCTTTATCCTAAGGATAAAGACTTTTTGCTTAACTGCGGTTCCGATTCTTTCGAATGCCATCTGTCATTAAGCGAATGACATTCTTTAAAAATATTGCTTTTTGCATAGTATTAACAAGAGAAAAACTTATCGTAAGTATTGACTTAAAACATCACTAATGAGTTATTTGAGATAATTTCTAAATAATTATTACTGTAATAAAAAATATAATTGTAATACAAATCAAAATGTTTCATTTTCAGTAAACACAGTAAAGTTAGCCTCTCAGAAACTGGGCGTGCTGTACAGAGCCCGCAGCTACTTTAATAGTACACAATTGCTGACCCTGTACAAATCACAAGTGCGCCCACAGTTGAATTTCTCAACTGAGCCACCTGTGGTCGGGGGCCTCAAAATATCTGAAAAAACCCTTGACCCTGTGCAGAAACGGGTGGTCCATTTGATAGATTCCTCTATCTTAACAAATCGATTACAATCTTTGGAGTCAGGTGGGAATGCTGTCCTTGTTCTACGGGTATTTCAATGAAAGATGATATGAGGAACTGGGCACTGATGCACGGTCGGGAAATGCGCGCCCAATATTTATACGTGATTGACATTTGTCACATGAGAATAGGTCGCTTCGACGACTCGTTTTTGTGATCAACAGCTCGGCTCTTGAACTATTTGTCGACCTCTGTGTTTCCTTACTCCTACAACATGAGTCTCACTCCTTCCTATCCTCCAAAAGACCCTCCATACAGCATCCCCAAAGAGGACATACGCCTCGAAGGAAATTATTTTTCCTCAGCACCTCCTGTGTAGAGTAACTTAAAAAAAAACCGGTACATCACAGAGAGACAGGTCTTTCAAATCAACACTTCACTAAAAAAAGTCATCCCATTATTGACCAGATATGAACCTCTCAAGTAGGTTTAGAGTTGATTCTGTCATTCCTTTTTTTCTATTTAAAGGTAGTATTTTATGGTCAATTTCATCAAAAGCGTTTTTTTACCTTCATCATAATTAATAACGTATTTTAATAACATGAATAATTTACAGCACATACACATCATTCTATTATAATAATTACTAATATTATTAAAAATTGCCTGTAAATAAATAGAAATGAATAAATCTATGAATATAAAAATGAGTGCTTGTCTGTCTGTCTGTCATCGATTTTCTAAAAAAAAACTTATGAGAATAGCACAGTTTGTTTTTATTAATGATGGAAAGGTTTAGAGAGTAGTTTGAAAGAAATCCAATATGTAAACCTGTTGCTATAACGTTTTAACAGCGCCCTTGAGGTGATTTTTCACAAAAACGGCGCTATACAAATCATCCAACTATTATTTAAAAACTGTATGTAAAATATTGAACCCGCCATGTTGTATTGAGGTTAGCTCATAGATATACCACTCTGGTTAGCCACAGATTCCAAATTTAATAGAAGAAGGTTTGTTTGGGTAGAATATTTTCAAAATGGAAAACAGAAGTAGGTACCTACTTAAGAACTTTATTATTTAGATATGTTTTGAAAATAATATTTTTTTGTAATTAAATAAAACTTTAAAATGAATGTTTCTTTGTTTAGAGGTAGTAATAGTCGTCACAAGACATTACTTTTGATTTCAAATCAATTATTGCACCCAAACGGCAAGTAAGTATTCACAACTTCGTAACTCAAATAATAATCCCGAGCAAGGCCGGGTACACATCAGTTAGTAAATAATATATTTAATAATAATACAGCCTTAATGTTATCTTTAATAATTCTTTCGAATCTCCTATTATTTTTATAGTAGCCATTTTTATCCAATCAAACAGTTATTACAATTTGTTATTGTTAAGTTAACAATAGATGTTTTGGATTAAATCGGCTTTAATTATAGCCGTAATTAATAACTTGTCGATAACATCCGCCCACGGTAAGCACATTCACAATAAAATTATTATTATTTTCAACTTTTCAAATTATACAATATTTTAAAGAGTGAATAATGCATTTGGTATGAGTGATACTTAATGAATCATGAAAAATCTTTAGAAAACGTGATTATTATTTTATATATTTGTCAAATGAGGTCAGATCGAAGATCAACGTAATAATAATAATACTTGGATGACTTGCATAGCGCCGTTTTTCTTTAAAAGTCACCTCAATGCTGTACAAACACTACTTGCTAGGGTTTATCTTATTATGTACAAACAGATACAGAAACATACATGCCTTGTAGGTCACTCCAGATGAAAAGGTTAAATTACAAAGTACATTCCCTTCCCGGTCAGCAGGTACCTGCTGATCTCCCACCCTTGGCCCTTCACTAGACTGTTTGTATTAATCCATAACACATGTGCATCTTAGTTCATAGTTTAGTTGTATACTGCCCTGAAGAAGCTACGGTAGTAGCGAAACCCGGTCGGATAAAGTATAAATAAAAGTGATGTAAAACAAAGTTATTGTTTTATTTTATTTTATAAATTATAATGTCACATCACCAAGTTACCGCTTCATATGAAATTATAAAGTTTTCGCTTGAGAAGATATGATTTTGCCCGCACAGGACACAATATTAGTAAACACTGCACATTGCATGATATTGCAGTTATTGTTTAAATCCTATTTGTCATTGATATTATATTTATTAGAAGGTAATTGGCAAAAGAAGAGCAGGCATTTATTTGAAACATTATTTTATTTGAGATTTTCGATAATAATTATTTACAGTTACAAATATTTATAGTTATTTACAATGTCGCAGACTATGAAAAGTTTCAAATTTCTAAAGTGTTTTGATTGCACCGCTTACCTTTATATCAAGCTGAAACGCGGAAAACAGGGAAAAATCTAGCCATGCAATCGATTATGTAAAATATATTTTTAAAATTGTGATTAATTTTTTAAAAATATATTTTTTAAATTGTGATTAATTTTTTAAAAATAATTTTTTATAATTATTGTTCAATCTATTATGTTTGCATACGCTCGTTTAATTGACTATCTCCAATCTACAGTAATAAAACACCGAGTATTTCCGTTACCAGGTGTGTCAGTGGCATTATTCATAAATATATGGATTATTTATGTGAAGCCATTTTAGACGTATATTTGAAATAACGTCTTCCCGGCACGTACGATGTTGAAAACCTTCCTTGTACGGGGTTCCTTCGACATGCCAGCACACCTTCGCACTGAAATCGTTCCACAGTTATGACTAAATATACCTACAATCGGATTATCCATCATAACGCGTATTAGTCACAGGGCAGGCGGGTAAACGTCTTCGTAAAATTCAAACGAAATCACACACTCCTTATGCAGGTGGCGGAAAGGTTGAAATTCCCGCTTAACAACGGCCGCATGTTCGAATTACTCACAAAACATCACCAAAATGCGTGTTTTATTTTATTTTGAAAGCTCAAGCATAAATATAAAAAAATAATTATGTCGTATTCTTAAAAAAATAATATGCCATATTAAACAATATCTGAAAAAGAGTTCGTAAGTAGGAGTTTTTACACTTTAAACATCTTTTTAGGTTTATCGAAGAAAGAAATCACTTTGTGGCTTGACATTATAATTAAATGAAAGATTTTTTTGTTTTAAACCACTTTATTTTATTTATATTAATGCATTATCGACCGGTTTCGTTTGAACTCAACCTTCATCAGGAACGTATACATATAAACTGGAACGTACACATCTAAACAGTTTATATGTGTACGTTCCTGATGAAGGTTGAGATCAACCGAAACCGGTCGATAATGAATTAATATAAATAAAATTAAGTAGTTTAAAACAAAAAAAGATCTTTAATATTTTTTTTAGGTCTAATGCTTAAGAGAAGGAGACTTATCACAAAAAATGAATTTATTCCGAGCTTGATTAAATTTTGCTTGATTTCGAAAAACCATCCCAAATTTTCTCCCTCAACTTTCAAATTGTTTCTTTGTTTAGAGATTGGAATAGTCGTCAAAAGGCATTACTTTCGCTGTCAAATCAATTCTAACACCCAAGCGGCAAACAAGAACTCACAACGTCATAACATTATTAAAAAAGGCCGTATACAAATCAGCTAGAATTCAATAAAAAAAACATTACATCCAGCCTACGCAATTCAATGCACCCCGCTGTCCCCACCACTTACCGCAGATTTTGGCACTTCTTGATGAAATTTTGTACACTTGACATTCAAAATATAATGAAAATTACTGGGTAGGACTAGGGGTAGGGGTATAGGTTATACATCACAACCTCAAAGTTTTACTTCAAACCGTTATAATTGTGGTGAACGTATGTCCAAGAGTATGATAGGGACAACCGATTATAAGATTGAACGACCCATAGCTAGTATGGTATATACCAGCGAAAGTTTATCTCACGTGCACTTCATTACTTTGATTAGACCCTGTAACATAGAAGCATTAAATACTGTAAAGACACTTCGTATTGTCATTTACCTACGAATCACTGGACGTAACAATAACACTAGGCAATGCTACTTAAACTAGTATTCCATAAAATCTCTCAATTTGCGATCTACGTAAAAAGCTCAATTTTGTGAGAATTTCAAAGGATTACCACGAGATGAAAGCCTTATCAAGTTGGATTAATCTACTCAAAGCCACCATTAGAGGCGAATTCTTACAAGTCTGGGATGCGAGACGCAATTACATTTTTTTTATCTATACTTTTCCTCTCTCATTTCTCGAAGCTTGCTGATAAAACTCAGTCTGATATTTTCAAGTGTGGGCGTAATTGTTAATTGTAAATTATTAATTCTAATCTCCGTCTTGTAATTGTTATTATAATGGAATAAAAATCTCCACGAATGTCTAAGTATTGTTATCAGACATACATTTTTAATGCGCAGTGTCGCGAAGCAGTTTATTGTAATTAGTTTTGATATGATTTTCGGTTACACGAGAATATGAAGGTACAGAAATGCATGCAAAAATGCATTTGAAATGACGTGATCACTGCGTTATTTGAGATGGATTCGTTGATAAGAGTGTATGTGCAATGCGTGGAATGCTACGTCTGATTTAATGCATTTTTTATTTTGATTGCTCTAATCATTTTTATTTTCTTAACACCGCATGTCTTAACTAACCACTGCAGAGATAAAACGATATATGAGGTAAGTACGATGTTGGCGTGTCCGTATGTCCTAAGTAAGGTAAATATTATCTTGCTTCGTGTGAAATTGGTAAAAAATTTGTAAATATTTAAATTCCCTCTTTAAAAAATTATTCATTTAATTGGCCGTCTAAACAAAAAGTTGTCCAAAAAAGCGAAGCTAGCAGTCCACAATGGAGTGCTGATACCAACCCTGATGTATGGCAGTGACGCATGGAACTGGCAGAGGAAGGATGAAAGTAAACTGAATGCCGTAGAAATCAGATCCCTGAGACTAATGTGCTGTAAAACCATGTATGATGAGATTCGTAAAGAATGCAGGGCTGATGTAAGCGTAATGAGTAAGATTAAGAAAGGTTTAGATGGTTTGGGCATGTACAGCGAATGAACGAAGAGAGGAGTGTAAGAAGAAAGTATGACGCGAATGTGAATGGAAGAAGAAGCCGGGGACGCCCGAGGAAGATATGGCACAATCAAGTGAATCAATAATACTTGAGTCGGGCCATATCTGAAGTCGGAATAACAGAAGAGAATGTATGAGGCGTTGTATCAATATGAATGAAGCAAGAAGTGTATGCCAAGATCGAGTTGTTTGGCGTTCCGTCCTTTCTACCTACTCCTGCGGGGAAACGGCGTGATGGTTAGTTAGTTAGTTAGTTAGGGGCATAGGAGTCGAAAGGTCTTAAATTGGCGACATCAGTTTTCTTTTAAATCGGCGTAGATCACACTTCTTTATACTTATGATCTATTTCCAAGAAACACTTAACACCACTGAGTATTTCTCTTACCGGTTTTAGAATCTCTGTTCCTTCATCTGGATATATTTTTTTAAATACTAAATCTAATACCTTAATTGTAATGACAGTCTCTCTTTTTATATTGGTAAAACAACTCTTAAATTTAACATTAGGATTAAAGAACACGTGAGATGCCAAAAAAAAAACTTGTCTGAATTCGCTAACCACATAATTTCAAAGAATCATAGTTTTGATAAAGATAATGGCATAAATATTCTTCATATTAACAATAAAGGAAAACGATTAGACAATTTAGAGTCTTCAAACATTTTTAAAAAATCCCTAAAGAATAGTGAAGACATACTTGCAAATCCCTCTTGCAGTCCTACTTTGATATATTTTTAATGTGATACCACACAAGAGTCCCAACTGCTCTCAACTGTCTGGAACCTGTGAAACTATGGCATCCCGAATTGGAGTATGTTGTGATGCTGAAGGTATTTAGGAGAGGAAGATAATGGGGAAGTAGAAAGGTGGGGATGTACCTGGGTATTCAAATCTGGTCACCAAACACGGCTAAAGTTATTTTAAACAATGTTTCGATTCTGAATGATGATCTTTCATCAGGGCGATATTGACAGTATCTACCACTCTGGAACGTGCCGCAACATAATTTAATCCAATAAAATTTACTTGCGCACGACGGGATTTGAACCGCTTTTCCTAATGAGACAGGCACAGTACCATAACCTTTTTATTTACATTAAAATTGTACATATTTAAAAATAAAAATAAAGTTAAAAAAAACGTGACGATGATTTTGTAATAATGTTAAGTCAGCATATATTTGTCCCTGAAGAAGGAACGGTGATTCCGAAACCGGTAGGAAAAATACCCAATTATAGTGGTTTCATACTAGGTGATTCTATTTATATTATGATCAACTACAAAGAAATAGCTGTATAAAATTACATAACTTAATTTTTATTTTACATGAAGACAACTAATAAACTTGACAGTATTAGAATGGAGGACTTAGCAGAGAATTGAACCCGCGACTCCGTAGTGGAAACACGGGAAACCCAAACCTTTGAACCTCTCGGCTCCAACCGGTTATATAATTATATAACGTAACAGTTAAACTTTTCGATTAAACCACACAGATAGTATATAAATGGATTAATGATCAACCTCAAATTGAATTATATCGATCGAGGTAGATAGATAGTAGACAGATAGTAGATAAATGTCATTTATGTAATCGTGCGTTCATCTGTGCGGAGGAGAGGTAGACTGTTTGTAGTTCGCCATATAATATATTGTAGTTTGTAGCGGCAGCGGATTGGCCGGTAAAGACTGTGTTGTCGCTAAATTATTGGCACAATTGTACCAGTGCCAACTGGCTTGGCTCAGTCCCGAAGAGACTACAGTTAAATTCCTTCAATCTCTCTTGATTGATTTGTGTTGGTATTCTGGCCGCGGTTGAGTACAAGATGAAATAACGCGCTAGGATCTTGTATTAGGAGATATCCTGCTTTGGTTCGGGGGATAATGCGGTGTGGGTACCAAAAGGATGCTTAATGGGACCTTTTTTAAAAATAAAATTATTTTGAATTGTTACGAAGGTCCTGATACTCCTAGACTACCTCCGTTACATATAATTCATAGTTATCAGCTACTTGACTCTGAATCCAGAGGTCATGTGTTCAAAAGCCGACACAATATAAAATAAAACTATATTATCAGATTTAATTACAATACGGCAGGTATACAAAATTACATCACGTTCCAGAGTCCAAGATGCTCTTAGTATCACCATGATGAGACATCACCACATTGTTTATTTATTAGCTATGTTTTAGATCCAGATCTGAATATCTAGGACTTAATAATTCTTCCCTTTCCCCTCCCCAATTTCCTCCATCGTCAAAAAAATGAAAAAAAAAATATTGTATCCAATTTATGGAGACAGGTCGCAGATTTCCATCATTGAAAGTGTTTTAAGCAGAAGTAAGGAAAAATGAGCTTACTTCGGGCACACGGACACGCCTAAAAACACTTACATAACTCAAATCAATCAATATATTAAAAAAATCTGTGTTCGATCTTAGTGGGTGGGTATGTAAATGAATAATAAAAGTTGTGTAGATTCTAGATACTTATACTAGAATCATTTTACAGAAATTCTTGCTTGTGTAGTAGTGTATCATATAGATTATAGATGAACTACTGCGGAGTAAGGGAGGATTGCTGGTGGGTGTTTCAAACTATTTTGTATCAATTTGAATCACTATCGGTGTGCACAAATACATTAAAACCTGCGCTCTTTAAAATGATTTGCCTGTACCTATCTGTCTGAGGTTCAATTAAGTAGTTCTGTGTCAATTCAGTGTGTCTAATATTAGTATCGCCCTCTGTCTACTAGTGTCTCTACCTTCTTGTTCTGTGGGTAATCCAGTATCTAAATATCCGGCGTTTTATCGAGCGTTAGAATGTGAAGGGCTGTGACCAGGGATCTCAAACATACAGACAAATCATTGTTTATATATGTATCTTAACAATTATAATAATAAAATTAAAGTTCTGTGATTATTTGATACTTAGTCAAATGATTTTTTATTAATTGATAAACTAAAGTTCTTAAAAACTTAAGACAAGATTTTTGTGCATAGCGCAAAGGGTAACAATTATTTTTATAAACAATAATTATTAGCCTGAAACACTCATCCAAATTGAAAAAAAAACCTTTCCGAGCAAAGATAATGTCGCCGACAGGACTCGAACTTGCACCCTTCTGATGTAAAGCATTTAAGGCTGCATTTCTAGTAGAGCATCTGACCGGACATCAGAAGGGTGCAGTTCTGAGTCCGTCGGCGACATTTATCTTTGCTCGGAAAAGGTTTTTTTCAATTTGGATGAGTGTTTCAGGCTAATAATTATTGTTTATAAAAATGATTTTTTCAAAACCAAAGACTAATAACTCTGTGGTTTGACACCATGTTAAATAAAATAAACACTTTGTTATACACCACGAATTTATTGTATTTTTACTACAAACGGTTTCGTTTAGATCAAGCTTAGTCGGGGCAAATATAATACCGCACAAGAGTCCCACCTGATTCCAACGGTCTGGAACCAGTGAGACTATGACATCCCCAATTGGGGTAAGTTGTGAGGCTGAAGAGGAGCTGGATTAGGAAATGGAAGGTAGGGAAGCACCTGGCTATTCACTGCACCAAACACGGCTAAAGCCATATCAAGCAACGTTTCTATTCTGAATGGTGTTCTACCACTCCGGAACGTGTCGCAAATATACTATATATTAATTTAATTGAAATATTGGGCTTTTCCTATTATCAAATCAATAAGTATTGTTTTTTTTTTCAATTTATTGTAATAACTTATTGAATCTCAGTGAATTATTTTTTAAAGTATTATTAAAAAATACATATTAGAGTATTCATTCTAAACTAATAGAAAAGTCAATAGATGTTCCATAAAAATAAAAATCGACAGAACCTTGCAATCATTGAAAAAAGATGGCATCCAATAATGTGGGAATTAATTGAAGATGGTATTGGTAATTGTTAAATTGAGGTATGATATCGATAAAAAATACAGAAAGTAATAAAGGCTCATTAGATCAGTGGTTAGAGTGCTAGTCTCGATAAGACAGAGATCCTAGATTCGATTCCTAGATGCTACCCTAAGCTTTTTTATTTTATGTCTTTTTCTGTTTCGTATTTAATTTGGGATTAGTTAATATTATCTTCAATGATAAAAAAAATCATTTAAAAAAAGTATGTTAATTCAAAATAAGTACTCAACTTAAATTTAAAATATAATCTGTTATTAACCGTTGAGAAACTGATGTCAATCAGTTTAAAATGACCTTATGTAAAATTTGAAAAACAAAGGAATATTAAAAAAAAAACATATCTATTTAATTTCTTCATAGTCTGACAGGGTAACATGTATGGGCATTATATTTAAATGGCTTTAGCTGTATTTAGTGACTAGATCAGAATAACGCATCTATCCCAACCTCTTCTCGTTCATTGTTTTCACTGTCTTATAATTTAAACCGATATATATGTATTGCCATCGTAGTATACTTACCATAAATTTTTTTTCTCTGTTTTAGTAATATTTTTCATACAATGCTTAAACTTCCATGTCAATTTAATCATTTTTAATTAGAAGCATATTTTATTCGTATTCTTACAAAAGAAAATATTACTGAAAAATTAAAAAAAAAAAAACCTTTTTTACGCAATTTTTTATTCTCAATAAACAACCCCGACAATTTAAAAACCCATTTAAAAGAACTGGTACATTCTTTCCAAAGCTTTGCACAATGAAAGCGAAACATTTGGTACAACGTGATAAAAAAAAAAAACACTTTGAAAGAGGTTAAAAAAAGTTCAGGAAGAGTTATAAATGTGTTGGGAAAGTGTTTTGAAAAACGATCGACAAGAAAAACACGGTTTTTTCACAATTGGATCAGTAGGCCTTTGAAATGTCGTCTGCGTGTAGGACCTCTGTAATGTAACGCGCGAGAATAAGGCTAAATCGACAGTTATACGTAAATAGGTTGCCAAGACAAAGTGAGCGTCGGGACGTCGACGTCTGTTATACAATTCGGCGTCGTTGCGTTCAGTTTGCGCCGTTTTGTGCAATTTGTAATTTGTTACCGGCTTATATCAATAGACTATGCGGAGTATTATGTGCATGTTATGTGCGGGTATATTGGGTGCAGTGTCTAGTCTAGCGCTTCGTGCAGTCTTTGTGCCTAAAATGCATTAGTTCTGATGCATGCAGTTTTGAGGTGCGCTTTTGGTACGCGCTGACGAGATTTTATAGCCATTATGTCATCTTTGTGAACAAGTTATTTTCGTATTTATTGACGCTTTTTTATAGCTGCAATTTAATAATTGTAATTTGAAATTTATTAATTTATTTGTAAGAACCAAACAGCTTTTAATACAAATATGTATATATACAAAGGAAGTTTAACAAAAGGTAAGCCAACAAAGTTTCTTGTGCTAACAGTGGTTAAATACAGATGTTTTATTTATGAGGCTAACAACATAAAGAAAAAAACAAAATAATAAGGAAGGGGGGAGAGGAAGAGGAAGATAGGATCGGGAGAGGAGATGCTCTCGATACATTTTATACTCGTGCGTCAATTTGTGGTCGTACGTATTACTTCGGTTCGATATTTTGAAAGGGTATTGTGAAGAATGTCGATATTGTGAAATTGTGCGTTATATTGCGCACAAATACGGGGAATTGGAGAATTTATCCTAAGATTGGTCCTGCATGGGGGCAAATAAAAAAAATCAGTCTGTCGGGTTGGTCTTGATGGTATGTGAATGTTTAAATATAAAGAATACACAGTAGAAGTGCTTTTCACTTAGATTTAAATGGAAGCCGGCGTGCCTTTAATTCTAGCTCCGATAGAGTCACTGAAAATACATCGCTTTGTTTCTCTTACACTTACACTGATTGCATTGTATATTTCCATTCTATTTAATTGAATTGAAATGAAATGATGGTGAAATTTATTTTGTGTTAGAAATTTAAGGCCAGAATGGACAGACTTTTCGATCACAAAACACTCCCACAGCGCATTTCTTGTTGTCGTCTTTATTCTATGTATCATTATATTTGCGATTTTATTTTTTAAATTTGATACCGCACAAGAGTCCCAACTACTCCCTAACGTCTGAAGCCAGTGGGACTATTATTTATTCACTGCCAAAGCAGTTTGCCAGCAGGTTCATTTAACGAGTTTATCGTAAAGGATAGAATAGGAAGTAATATTTGTACAGCGCCCTTGAGGTGATTTTTCATAAAAAATGGCGCTACACAAATCATCCAATTATTATTATTAAAGACATATTAAAAGATAAATTACACCTGATAGCATCCCCGATTGGGGTATATTGTGAGGTTAGTGGGTGTGGGAAGAGGGGAAGGAGATGGGAAGTACCCGCTTATTCAAATCTTGTCTAACTAAACGGGGCTAATGACGACGTCCTCGTTGAGTGGTTACGATCCTCGGCTAGGAATCCGGAGGTCGCGGTATATTTTATTTGATTGATTTGTGTTATATCACAATTAATTCATTAACAAAATAATGTATATTACATTTGCGGCACGTTCCAGAGTGGTAGATACTCTCAGTATTGTCCCGGTGAAACACCACCATTCATTCATCGTGTTTGGTGACCAGATCTGAATATCCATCTCCTTCTTCGCCTCAAAACATTCTCCGATTAGGGATGCCATAGTCTCACTGGCTACAGACGTTTGGGAGCAGTTTGGACTCCTGTACGAAGCTCACATAAATAAATGTCATTTCAAGCAATCATAAAAAATATACAATTTTTTTTCATGCATTGTTGAAATTATTATTCTAGTAAGAAATGGGTATTAATTAATATTAAGTATCGTAAGAGCAAGAAAGTACAATATTTAATGGAAGTTTTAGAATTATATTATAAGTAAGCCGAATTTTGTTTTATAATTAGTGAATGTTGAAGTTATAGTTGAAGTAAGCTGAAAGAATTAACAAAGATTTTATAGAAGTAATGTTTCAATATCTGGATCATTCGGCCATCATTTTACTCCTTTTACGTAGAAAGATAATTTACTTGTAGTTTGAATTTCTTTTGGAAAAAGCTTGAATGTACGAGGACCAATAAAACAGCTGTGTGTTTGCATTAATTTAGTGTACGATTGAGTAGAATAAAACACGCTCTTAGCCCTTTTACTAATACGATTTTCGTTCTTTCCGTTAATTTATTTTTATTTTTAAAAACATATTTTAAGGTTTGTAAAAGAAATACTTTACGAATATTGAATAACTTAGAATATTTGTATAATACGTCAGTAGAAAATAGTTTATTTTTATTATATGTTACTTCTATTCTGAGTGCTGGTCTTTCACCAGGGCAATACTTAAATATCTACATTATCTTTAACTCTGTTTTCCACATTTTAAACAATTACTCATTTATTAATTGTTTTTGTGCTTAATACGTAGAACTCCATTATTTAAAAAATATATATATTTGGGATATATGAATTAAAATGTGAACAGGCCGACTTTAACTCTACCTATATAGGGCAGACGGGAAGGGATTTCTCAACTAGATTCAAAGAACATATACGATGTTACAAAAATAAAAGCACTTTTACTCTCTTTATGAATAATCTCGTCCCGCTTGACAACAACGAGGCTAAACCCTTACATATAGAAAATAAGGTTTTAGATTAAACTTACTTGAACAATTAGAAATTAACAAACGAACGAATAATCCTAATATAACATTAACATACTTCTCAGTTTGTTCACATTATCAAAACAATATAACACATTTAAATAAATCAATTAAGAAAACATTTTCATTTAAATACGGGGAAAACACATTATAAATGTAAAAACCTCACAGAATAGAGAATTTTAATTATTTTCTAACTAAATCGGTTTTACCAGTAATAAATCATTATTTTTAAAAACCCGTCTAGAATTGGGTGGGAGTAAATAAAATCATAAAAACAAGTCGTCACAATGTGGATTAACCGCAGTTTGAAAATGGCCTTTTTACTCCGAAACAGCTTTCACAACAATAAAAACTAAATATACTTTCGGAACTTAATAATAACATTATTAAATTTGATTTACATTATTTATTTATTTGAATTACCTATCCGTTTTCACAATCTCGACACAATATGCAGATGTCGCGAACACAATGCATATAATATTATATGCTATAAATAAACGGTATGTCGGAAAGAAGGAATGCGACTTTATCTCGTATTTATAAATGTGAAATAAACCGTTTATGAAAACCATTGTTTGGTATGGTTTTTTTAAACATCTTGTGCGGCATTTTATACAAGTGCCGTATGAAATTAAACACTACTGATTTAGTTATTACTACTATTAACAAAGGACATTCCTTCAAGTCCGGGTGGCCCGCTGCTCTGAAAAACACTGATTAAACTACTGAACACATAATCCCTAGAAGGATGATCCATACCGATATCGAAGAAAACCGATGGCACCAATACGCGCTAATGAATTTAAAAAAATTTAAATCGTATAATATTAATTAAATACAATGGGAACTTGTACCCGCTAAGCCACTGCAAGTAGTTTGTCAGCAGGACTTTAGTTTTATATAATACAACAATACGGCCTCCATGGTCGAGGGGTAAGGCTCTCGACTACGAATCCGAAGGTCGCGGGTTCAAATCCCGGCGTGCGTAAGTAATTTTTATTTAATTAATTTGGGTTGTTTCACAATTAATTTATCTAAAAATAATAAATGGTATATTTGCGCACGTTCCAGAGTGGAAGATACTCTCAGTATCGCCCCGGTGAAAGACCACCATTCAGAATTGAAACGTTGCTTGAAATGGCTTTTAGCCGTGTTTGGTGACCAGATCTGAATAGCCAGGTATTTCCCCTTTTCACCACCTTCCTCTTCCCCCTTCTCCTTCCCCTCCTCAATACCTTTAGCCTCACAACATTCCCCGATTGGGAATGCCATAGTCTCATTGGTTCCAGACGTTTGGGAGCAGTTTGGGACTCTTGTGTGGTATTCATATATAAAAAAAATATATATATATAAATATCAATCATCATACAAATGTAGCGCAAAATTACAACAATATAGGTGCATGCATGTTGTGATCAATGTACACAAGTTGGAAAAAATATGAAAACAGCATAACAGTTTTGTTATAGAGATACTAGACTCCAATTACATAATATGATTTTAAATAATATTATAAAAATATCAAAATACCAAACAAATTGTAAAGAAATAAAAATAAAACAGTAGTACAGTTTTGTTACAGTGAGGATAGACTTAATATAATAGTGGCACTTAAATAATTTTAAAGGTACCCGCAGCTATCAAGGAGATATACAATTAAGGAAACCATCATATTTGTTCAACAGACAATGTGAGAAAGAGCAAAATAGCGTAAATACAGCAGATATCAAGGAGATAAATACCACAAAACAGTGTCAACTGATCCCACCTGTTTAGTCATGGCATCCCCAATTGGGGTATACTCTGAGTTTGAAGGGAGTACGAGGGAAAGGAGATGGGAAGATGAAGGTTGAAGAGCGTCTTGATATTTAGATAATTATATTTTATTTTACATTATATGAGGCCTATGTTATCTTTGGAGATGTTGTGTCGAGGATATTTTTAAGGATAGGAAAAAGACGAAGTTCTGGAATGGAAAAATGTATGAGGGTTGGGTAGGGATCTATGTGTTAGTGTGTCCAGGAGAGACGGACGTTTGAATTCATCCCACCCACTGTGGTGCAAGGCGATAGGTCGAGAGAGTCCGGCTGGAGATGTCAAGGGGTCTCCCTCAAACGGCCTCTCCCGATGTGGTCCACCACTCAGTTGGTGGGCAGACGCATCCGCCGTCAGGACCTGGATAAACCTCACCCAATGCAATTTCATTGAAGATAATATTAACAACTCTCAAAATGAAATGTGAAACCGAAAAGACAGAGAAAAGAAAAACATAACTGGGTAACAAATCGATAGGATCTTTTAGTATATCCGGGACCTAGTGCTCTAATCCATTGAGCTTCAGATACTGCAATCCGTTACATTCTACCGTTGCTCCCAATTGCTACCGTTATCTTTTTCTTATCTGTGTCTTTTCTATAAATCTATAGACACTATCTATAGATTACAAATAAATTCGGGTACAATCTTATAGGCATGATGAAAAGATAGCAGCCGAACATATATGGGAATTAAATGAAGACGATATTAACAGTTCATAATAGAAGTATGACATGACGGATTGGGGTAGCCGTAGCTTAGTGGATTAGAGCGCAGGGTCCCGGATAGACCATGAGGTCGTGGGTTTGAGTCCCCAGTTGCTACCGTTATCTTTATATATTCTGTGTATTTTCAGTTACACTTTTTTATTTGAGTTTTTAATATAATCTTCAATGATTCAAAATATAAATGAATTAAATATTTTTTTTGTTTATTCACTTTATTAATATATACATATCAACATGTTTCGAAAGTGAAGCTTTCCTCATCAGGAATATATAGAATACTCAAAAATAATAATGTAAAGTATAGACAAATGATAAACATAGAACACAATAATGTAAGAATAGATAAATTATAGACATAAAGAAAAATTGATTAAAGTAGGTATGGTAAGTAATTAATCAAAAATGTTAATCAAAAAATATTATAAAACATTGAATAACAAATATATATTGAAAATAAAAAAAAAAATAATAATAACAAAGTGAATACCAATCTTTTGAAAAAATTATAATTAATAAAATATGTATTTTTAACATGTTATTTTAGTAATTCGAATTATATGTTTGGTTTCTAATGGGTTTTCCACCTGTCCCGTGATAAAACAGAGCGAAAGCAATTAGTCGAACAGCAGGTACAAGTACGAGTATATTACATATATTTACCAAACAAATCTCAAAGGTACATCTCTGTAAAGATTTCATCTAATTAGATTCTGCGTTCCTGGGAATCGGAGATCTGTTTTATCTGCGGAGGTTTCGGGAAGTGTTTAACTGCTTCTTCAGATCAGTGCACAAAGACAAGCGGATAAATTAATATTTACTTGTTAATAATTTACTAAGCGTCTAGGACTAGCTTTTCTATTTTTACTTTGGCATAAAGGAGAAAATCTGTGTTTTGCAACGGCAAAATTCTTCAACTGTGGATTCTGGGAACAATCATGTGAGTTAATTAACTTTATCTATCACTAGGTGATGTGTATCCGGCTTTGCTCGGGATTTTTTTTTTAATAAAGTAATGCCTCGGGACGACTATTGCTATCGCTGAACAACTAAACAAAGGAATATTAATTTGAAAATTTTATTCCATCCCAAAAATGATTTTTTTCAAAACGTATCTAAATAATAAAGTTCTTAAGTAGGTGCCTACTTGTGTTTTCCATTTTGAAAATTCTACCGTAAGAAATTGTTTATGTTTGCCATTTTTTTTATTGTGTGGCTGTAATTTGTCTTGAGCGTCTTATCTTTCTTACATTATGGCGTGATTAGTAATGAATAAGTAATTTTACGGTCTCCGTGGTTGAGTGGTTACGATCCTTGGCTATGAATCAGGAGGTCGTAGATTCAAATTAAATTCACAATTTATTCACTTAAAACCATATATAATATATTTGCGGCATGTTACAGAGTGGTAGATACTATCAGTATCGCACTGGTGAAAGACACGATTCAGAATCGGAACGTTACTAGAAATAGCTTTAGCCGTGTTTCTTCATCTCTTGTGTCTCCCATCTCCTTCTCCTTCTCAATACCTTTAGCCTCACAATAATATGAGTTCAACATAAAAAAACACAGACGATATTCATCTGCGGTGGGATCACAATCTGATAGATCGCGGCGGTTACAAACACAATACAAATACTGCGGCGGGTTGCGAGTGCGAATTAATTCGTAGTGAACGAAATCACAGTGGGCAACGATGCGGGTAACGTCAATGGACTAGGTATGGATTACAATTAGGTAGGTTTATAAAAAAAAAAAAAATAAATAACGATTACTTGAAAAGTAACAGCCTACCCCTGGTCAGGGAGCAATGGCAATAATAGTCACATTATTAATATTTAAGGGAAATTAATATTTTCTGAAAGTTTCACATTCGCTGCTCGATCAACAATGATATAAATTGAATAAAGCTGACATAGGTGCGAGCGACCGCTTCGAGAATATATTTATAGGCGATACGCAGATGAGATGCATACCCCGGCTGCAGCACCCAGTATCAGAAGCTGTATAGCAGAGGTGCATTTGCTGCACTTAGATGCATTCCTGTGATAGACAAATTCGTCACAGACCAGCGCTAGACATTATTCCAACTATTTTCTTTGGAAATCCACATTACCAGAAGTGCGGAGCGGCAGCTGCGCATAATGGCTTTTTAGCGCCTACACCCGTTTAATTGTGGCTTTAATGACATCAAACGTGAATTTGATAACATTAAATTAAACGGATTCTTTGTTTTAATATATAAATTTATTTTAATTGTCGATTGGTTTCAAATTAATGAATACCTTCGTCAGCTAAAAGATTAATTAGGCACAAAGGGGTTAAGGGTTTTGTTAAAAGTTTTTAAAATTCTCTACAAATTTTTGCAAAGTTTTAAATGTTTTTTTTTTTTATATTTGTGTAAAGTTAATTGATGATTACATAATACGTGTTATACTCTTCCGAATCTTAATTTTATTTTTATTTTTTGAATAGTTTCAATACATTTAATTTTCTATTTACATATTAACAAATTACAAGGCTAATAAGACAAGACAATTCAGGGTGTTTTTCACAGTCCTCCTCAGTAGGGGTTGCTGTGCTGAGGCGGACTGGGCTTTATTGAAAAAAAAACACCTGATTGTTTTACGCTCTTACGACGTTCTTTTCAAAATTCTGGAAAGGAGTTCCTCTTCTTTGATTTCTTTGAGCCACTTTTTGATATCATTTGCACTTTCCGTTTATTTTTATTGCTGGTGGAAGTGAATTATAGAGCTTAGTGCAGATATTTATAGTTCCTTTGTCCGAAAGCAGTTTTACATTGTATTTAGTGTATTCATAATGTCATTCTAGTTAGCTCTTGTATTGTGAAAATTCGGTTTTGTGGTTTTATTGATCAAAACATTCTTAGCACAGATATAGTGGATGTTAGGGAATGTAAAAGACTTGAAGATTTCATTAGTTACCTTTTTTTATTTGATTTCATTAGTTACCAATCTTAGGATAAATTCTCCAATTCCCCGTATTTGTGCGCAATATAACCCACAATTTCACAATATCGACATTCTTCTCAATACCACAACAAAATATCGAACCGAAGTAATACGTACGACCACAAATTGACGCACGAGTATAAAATGTATCGAGAGCATCTTCTGTCCCGATCCTATCTTCCTCTTCCTCTCCCCCTCCCCTCTTATTATTTTTTCTTTATCTTTTTAGCTTAATAAATAAAACATCTGTATTTAACCCCTGTTAGCACAAGAAACTTTGTAGGCTTACCTTTTGTTAAATTTCCTTTTTACACATATTTGTATGAAAAGCTGTTTGTTCCTTACAAATAAATAAATAAACAAAATTATTAAAATATTTCATAAAAGTTACTTAATAATTTCATAAATCCGTACCTAATTTTAATGTATTTGTGATTACTTACATATTTTACTAACGAATTAATTATTTTTCTTGATAACTTCATGATTGTATTGTATAATACACAATTTTACTATTTAAATCATGAATATGCTAAATTACTTCAAACTCGTGTAAAATATGACTAATAACTTCCTGATTACTTACACATAAAAGTTAATAAATAACTTAAAGAATATTCTAAATGACCTACTTATTATTAATAAATTCTAGTCCATCATAATGCTTATTTTAACACTTTTTATTATTTTATATTTATTTCTATTTTTATAGTAGACGGGGTAAAACTTTTTTTATATCATCAATAGCCCCCAAATAATTGCCAAGGTTGCCTCTGAAATCGTGAAAATTCGATTTCTTTAATTGCCTTTGTTTTGTAAGTTCAAATATTTTTGTTATATTGTAAAATACTTCTAATCCGTACTAGATATTTGCTATACCTTTTGATGAAAAAATAGATCATTCGGTTTAGGTAGGTATTTTCCAAAATTAAAATCCAAAATTAAGTGTTGTTCCTCTTAATTTACACATTTTCCCTGTGAAGAAAAACATTTCGAATGTGTGCCGAAAATTAATCAATGATTTTTTACTTTTTTGCAGAATCTACCACAAATGTTGGAAAAGCTCTATACGAACGCAACTCAATTTGGTAAGTTTTTAAACCCATTTTAATCATTAAGACACCTTTTAAAATTCCCTCAATCTTCAATTCATAGTTCATCATTTGTCTCCTGTCTGTTCTACGTATAAACGAGGCAATTATTATTGATTCAATGTGAACATCCGGAGTTTGGAAAAATATGTCAAACCCATCCTTGAATACTTCAGTAATAAATTACTTTGAAATAATCAATAGGTTGTACGTACATAAATCATTGTAATTGATTTTTTAAAGTACCTACGTACCTAACGATGCTTAGTTGAATAAAAACAAATAGAATTTGAATATGAAATATTTTTGATAATATTAGATTTATTAACCACAAAATACATAAAAAATACTTGATTAAGAAACGTGCAGAAACGGGCGGTCCGTTTGATAGATTCCCCTATCTTAACAAACGGATTGCAACCTCTAGATAATGCTGTCCTTGTTCTACCGGTATTTCATTGGATGATGCTCTGGGGAACTATCGATATTGATCCCTTCGGCACAGTTGACTTTATTTGTCACGCGAGGATTGGTCGTTTCTACGACTCGTGAAAACTCAATAGAGCTCAACAGACCGGCTGTAGAACGATTTGCCGGTCTCTGTGTTTCGTCCCTCCTTCAAGGGTATCTTCAAGACACATGCTCACATCTCTCATCAAAAATACCCTCCACACAGCATCCTCAAAGATAAAATTTGTGGAGCTAATGTTAAAATAAAAATTATGCTAATGAAAAATTGTTTGGACTAGGTAGAATTTATCGATATTTGTCACATGAGAACGGGTCGCTTCTACGACTCGTCCTTGTATTCAACAGCTCGGTTGTGGAATGATTTGCCGGCCTCTGTGTTTCCGCCCTCCTACAACATGGGTCTCTTCAAGACACAGGTTCACTCCTTCCGATCCTCTAAAAGGTCCTCCTCACAGCACCCCCAAAGATGATATAGGTCTTGAGGGAAATTATTTCCCGCAGGGCCTCCTGTGTGGAGTTATTGTAAAAAAAGTGAAATGCTCAATGTTGTGAGGTTGAAGGGAATGTGGGGGTGGGGAGATGGAGAGAGGAAGGTTGGGAAGTAATTAGTTATTCAGATCTAGTCATTAAAGATTTAAATTACATAGTATAATATTTAATTGTGGTGATTTTCAATATGTCTTGCCCTGTCGCCATCTATATATGTCACTTTTAAAAAAAATAATTTAAATCAAATTTAATAATGTTATTATTAAGTTCTGTAAGTATTTTTAGTCGTTATTATTATGACGGCTGTTTCGGCGTTTAAGGTCATTTTCAAACTGTGGTGTTAATCCACATTCTGACGACTTATTTATATGATTTAATTTACGTTAGATTACATTAATATTTACATTATTAAATTTGATTTACATTAAATTAAAAAAAAAATGAATTAAATGGAGTTGTACGAATTAAACACAAAAACAATGAATATATATATATATATGAAACAATTGTCTTTGCCGTCTCATTCCAGGCACATTTATAAGTATTATTATAATTATCGGCGTTTGTACGTATTTATAGCACAGACGCACTCTGTCGGCAGGGCTGCCAACTACAAAACATTGTCTAGTTATTACTCATCAGACGATTATACAAGGATTAATCAACACCCTAATTTTGAAGCGGAAAATCTAATTGTGTGTCTCACTTAAAACCTCTCTAACAGTTAGTTCTAGCGTCATTAAATTTGCACAAATTTTTCTGTGTCGTATTTCTAGGTCAACAGAATTATTTTCAGCTGGCAATACCGTTTCCATGACGGAGTTATGAGGCTTTGAAATATCTATTTATCTGTTCAAATATAGGACAAGACTCCCTAATTATTTCATGCGGTTGAATCTCGACTGAACCGGGGAAGTAAATACCAGAAGGTCCATAGAGCAAATAATACATTGAGATGCCCTAATACGCAAGGGGGGAGAAATTTAAATAGGGGGGGCGGGGGCGAGTTAAATTGCGGCATTTTAAGTTTAAAGTTTGTCCGATTAAAACACCTGTTAACTGACATTATACTGATTTAACGGTAAATCTAAATTTATTTTGTCAAAAACGCTTCATAATACTGCATTATTAAGTTATTAATAACATAATTGACAGCCTTGCCATCCTCGCCACTATTAAATTAAATGTACCGACAAACTGTAACATTTTTCTGCAACACTTACACAACCAACTATCAGACTCATTCATTAACCAATAGGATGCATGATCTGGGCAACAGGTTCGGAGGTGTTGACTACATTTATACAGTAAAGCGTCATCTATACCAGCACTTTGATGAATCCCATAATATGTAGTATTGTAGCTTGGTTAATATTAGTGTTATAATATTGTTTTGGTTTTCTATTTTATGTCAATGTTAAACGTTTGCAAAAGGGTGAATAATCAAATAAATAAAACGTATAATTTTCTACGGAACGCGAAATTCTTTAAATCAGATTATAATCCTAACCGGTAATTTTCTTTAATTGATAGCATTTAAACGTTAGATTTAATTCGCCCTGTGCGGATCACGCATCCGACAGAATTGGTGAGGCAAGAGAACAACCGATATGTATAAATAAATCTTCCTTGCCGCGTTTAGTTGGCTAACATATGGAATATCTGCAGAAACGCAAAGGGCAGACTCTACAATCGCGACACTTGGAGAGAAGATCTCCTCTCGGCCAGATTGCCAGACTTGCGTAACAAACAAACAAGCAAACCAACCGACCAACGATGTGGTCTTTCTCTACTAATTTATCGGCGGCATTGTTCGTACAGTTAATTGTGACGAACTCCCGCGTGAGTGTGCTACCCTGGTCGATAGTAAAATCTCACAGAGACCAAATTGAATTGTTTTCTCTGCGCTGCGAATCAAAGAAGGTCCTGTCGCATTCTGTTTTCCTGATAATGCAATTTTTTCTTGTTCTCTCGATATACTCGTACAATAGGCTACATACACCCCATCTTAAAACACCCTGTACAAGAAATTTATTCAATACCAGATTAAAAAAAACACATTTTTTGTTGTTTTTGAATTTAATAATGTTATTATTTAGTTCTGCAATTATTTTTAGTTTTTATTATTGTGATGGCACTGTCTGTAAGACAGTACAGGGTGATTTATGAACTTCTCAAGATCAGAGAGACAGATTATTACCATTGAGAAGGAGCTTATCCAAATATTATATATAGAGGAAAGGAAGCGTATTTGGAATACTGTTGGTAATTCGGAATACCGTCTTATCTTCGGTTCGGGTGGCGGAATCTATCGGTAATAATTATAACTATTGAAAGTCGAAGCTGTGAGCCTTGATTTTGGCCGGAATAATAGTTCTCCTGTGTCTGCGGATGAATGCTGACGTGTTTTGTGAAGTTGCTCCTATCAAAACTTTTTCGGTGAGTTTTTAATCCAATATAATCACCCCATACTCCAAACTATTTTATAACATTACAAATGAAATCACTTCAGAAAGAGTTTTATTTTTATAGTATGGCTTTCGTTTTTGCATTTTTTAATACGTTGACATGTGATATAAGAAAGATCTTTTAGGTTATATGTTGCTAATGCGGAATACGGAATGTGATGCAAAATCGGAATAGTATTCCAAATTATATTCATTTTTTTAAGTACTTTTATTTAATTTTACAGAGATGTCGTCATCAAATTTGTACCAGAAAAGGAAGAAGTGGGATTCGAATGATATGTGTGAAGCCATTACTGCTGTTCGCAATAAAAAAATGGGATATTTGATGGCAGCTAAACACTTTAAAGTCCCACGTACTACTTTGTTTCGACTCGTATCTGAAAAAGATGCGGACTCTTTGACTTTAACCTCAAATAAAATTGGCCGAAAACCAGTTTTTAGTGCAGAGTTCGAAAAACAATTGGTAGACTACGCCCTTGTAATGGAAAAAAAGTTCTATGGTCTAACACAAATGGATATCCGACGATTGTCTTATCAAGTGGCTGTTAAAAATAATCATCCAACTCCTTTTAAATCGGGAATTGCTGGCAGATACTGGTTGAAAGGCTTCCTAAATAGACACAAAAATGTGTTATCTATGAGAAAACTTACAGGAACCTCGTTTGCAAGAGCCATCGGTTTTACCAAAGAAAAATTGGACACATTTTACGACATACTAGAAAATGTGTATTCAGAAAAAAACTACCCCGCCGACCGTATATTCAACGTAGATGAATCAGGACTATCTATCGTTCAAAGTAAAATCCCGAAAATCATTGGACGCCGTGGTAAAAAACACATCGGTGCACTAACTTCGGCTGAACGAGGGTCTCTTATAACTATTGTGGTTTGTATGAGCGCATCAGGCATATATGTGCCTCCAATGATAATTTTCCCCCGCAAAAATATGAATCTACAGCTCATGAAAGGAGCCCCGGCTGGATCTGTTGGAGTATGTCATCCATCTGGGTGGATACAAACTCACCTATTTACCCAATGGTTTTTACATTTCATGGAGAAAACTAAACCAAGCGAGAGCTCTCCGGTTTTGTTAATCTTGGATGGTCATTATAGCCATACAAAAAACGTGGAGATTGTAGATTTGGCTAGAGCGAATCACGTCTCCATAATATCACTCCCTCCTCACTGCACACACAAAATTCAGCCCCTCGACAGGTCATTCATGAGTCCTCTGAAGGCCTATTATAGCGAAGAAATTCGTATGTGGCTACGTAATAACGCACGAGCTTTGTCAGTATATGACATAACGAAGTTATTTGGAAATGCTTATCGCAAATGCCAAACCGGAGAGATTGCAGCAAATGGATTCAAAGTTAGTGGAATCTATCCCTTCAACCGGCATATTTTTAGCGATGCTGACTTTCGTGCTGCAGAAATTGAAGAGTCTGAAGTCCAGCATTGTGCAGAAGCGTCAACAACACCCATGATGAAAGTTGAAGCACGTCCATTAGCTTTAATGGAAAGTCCACCCGAAGAACAAAGTCCTTCCTTGGTCGCGATTGAACCCCAGCCGTCGACTTCGCGTGGAAGACCCAATCGCACTATCATTACCCCATTTGATGTTTCCCCGATTCCGCAAACTAGAAAAAAAACATCCAATAGAGGGCGTAAATCAGCGGTTTCAACCGTTATATCAAGTTCTCCATACAAGAAGCAACTAATAGATGAACAGGAAAAGAGGACTGCCAAGAACAAGCCCAAGGGTACAAAAAATTCCAAAAAGAAAAAAACGACAGATATTGCTACTGACTCGGATTCTTCTGCATCGGAAGTAATTGATGACAGTTCCTCTTCTGATATAGTCATCCCTCCTGGAACTAATAAACCAAACGATGAAGACGCAGTGTGCTTTTTCTGCAATGGTCCTTTCAGTCAGGATGTAAGGGGAGAACTTTGGGTCAAGTGCCTAATGTGCAACCTCTGGGTACACAATGAATGTGCCGGATGAGAAACAGAAGAGTATGTATGTGATTATTGCAAATAATTAACAAGACACTATTATATTCTGAAATATTAAAAGTGAATATAATTTGGAATATACTATTCCGAATTACATGCACTTTTAAAAAAACGCATTTTTTCTCATTCTTTAATTTTTTATTTTTTAAAAGCACTGTAATATTTTTTTTAATTTCTGTTCTCGTTTCCTAATAAACTATTAGTTTCTTAACATTTAAATCGACTTTTATTCGTAAAAACATTTTTATCTTATTTTCTGCACCCTAAAATGTAAATGGTATTCCGAATATGCTTCCTTTCCTCTACTTAATTTAAAAAAAAATGATCCTCTCCTATCGTGAAAACTGTTTAGACATACTCGTACAGAGCGTCTCGTATTTTTAATTAAAAAATTCACACCGTCAACAAGTTGTCAGTATGTCGTAGTTTACAGGTTTCCTTGATTCAATTCAATATTTATTTCATTTTGTCCCGTTTTATTAGGAGTAGGTCTATTTATAGGTGAATTACGTACGTTATTGAGTCATTATTTTCTAATGTCTTCTCATTTGAATATTTTTTCCGGGTATACCGTATGGTTCCGGTCTCGGTCCCTTTCTGTAGATGACTTAATAGATCCGGTCACCAATGGAATGAAAGTTTTCACGAAATGCATCCAGTTTAATTTAAAACTTTACACGTTTTTGATAAAAAAACGTAACTTTTTTTGATTTTTTTTTTTAAATAATAGGACCGGCCAATAACTTGTCAATCCAAAAAAAAACATCTTTACTTACCTCGACATTAACACCTATCGATGGTGACCCCGACGTGATGAACACAAAATCTTCTTACAAATGGTGATCCTTGCGATTTAGGTTGAGGTATTTCAAACTTCATAACGTTTAACGCTGATTCTCGGCCCATTATAGCTTTTGATCAAATTGTGAGCAGCTCTAATAGCAACACAGTCATGTTGTTATGCTTGTCAGCTGATCCTAATTTGATCAAACGCTCAAACGGGCCGAGAATCAATGAATGGCGGGAACCGTTATCGTCCAAATATTTAAAAAAATGGGTCTTTCGCCAATTCGATAAATTAAAGGCTAAGGAGATTACAACACCCCCGTTTAGAGACACTGCGAACTGCAAAGCGCCGCGCAACATTTGAACACGGTTGCAATAAATAATAATATTGTATTCCAACAAATCGAACGCGAGAAAACAGATAAATATGAGTGTACGTAATAAAATATGAAAACAGTAGGCCTGGGGACGTGATTTGATTCCCGAATCGGACATTTTTTAATTTCGAATTTCGAACGATTGCGCCGCTTCCACGTTTAAATAATTTTGCCGCGTGTTTTGAATTTGAAATTGGAATTTCGAAGCGTTTTGGCGCCTAACGGTAGCCATCTTTTCCTGTACAGCAGACGCTTTTGGCGGGTGATTGCCCACGGCGAGTTTGGGCTAGAGAAAACCTTTTATTTAGAAAACGCCCGAGGAATTCGCTTGGCCTGAATTTATTAATGTATTAATGACACGTAACTGAAATTATAACGCTCGCTCGCTATGTGCGAAGTAATGGAAGCATCCGCGCCGAGGTGGGAGACGATTACTGACTTCAAAATGCCCTTGGAAGAACAGCTTTTCCGATATGTGACAGTCCCAACTGCCAGGAGCCAGTTGTGAAGATGAAGGTAGTAGGGAGGTTGGGAGGAAACTTGCTATTGAGATCTGATGACTAAAGACGGAATACGCCATTTATATGCCAATTTTTAATGATATAGTGGAATTAAATCGGCTAATAGTGAAGCAAATGCTGATATCGAACGCAATGATTTTTATTCATAAAATAAGAAACAACTTGTTACCAAAATATTTTTGTAATAATATTATTTACAACATGGACATGTAAGGAACTAGAACAATGTAAGGAAACATGTAAGGTAACATGTAAGGAACATGTAAGGAACTAGAACAATGTAAGGAAACATGTAAGGTAACATGTAAGGAACATGTAAGGAACTAGAACAATGTAAGGAAACATGTAAGGTAACATGTAAGGAACATGTAAGGAACTAGAACAATGTAAGGAAACATGTAAGGTAACATGTAAGGAACATGTAAGGAACTAGAACAATGTAAGGAAACATGTAAGGTAACATGTAAGGAACATGTAAGGAAAAAGAACAAACCCAATACGTAAAACAGTTTATTTTATGAAGGGATTCAAATGTTATAATGTTATAATAAATGTATTTAAAATAGATTGTAAAGACCACATATAAAAAAAAATCCATTAGTTTTTATGTTATGATTAGCTATAATAGTATATAAGTTATAAAATAGTATATAAAGTTTGTAAAATTAAATGTACAAATAACTAAAATAAAATAAACAAAACAAAAAGAGATCTACCATGCTGTATGACACATTTCTTGGACAATGAACCTTCACATGTCCCTATCTTACGGTATTTCAGTAGTCTAGTAAGCCTAGTTTATCGCAGATCAAATATCTCGAATTGGTGAGATTTGACCACCTCCACTGATGTTCTCCACTGACTCCAGTTCGTCGCCAATCTTCTTCAGTCCTTTCCATCCTGCTTTAATCATATTCCACGTAAACACTCCACCTCTTTCACAGTCTAACTTCTACGTTGATTTCACTGGGTTATCATGATTTTCGGAGTCCTATCAAATTAATTCATTATTTAAATCAACAGCTCGAAAGTGGTAAACTTCCAGTCTTTTGTATTTCCTGCCTCCTATAAGACCCGGGTTCACTCCTTCCTCTCATTAAAATAATTCTTTACACAGCATTGCCTAATATGCCATATGTGTGGGTTCCCTCAGGGCCTCCCCTTTGGACTTAGTTTAATTTTGCATTTATATCTATTTAAGAGAGTGTCGATGTACAAGGCTCCTAAGAACTGCGTCTATACAAATATAGATAAAACAATATCAATAACCGTATGAATCAATAAAAAAGCACCGTTAAGCCCGTTTTGACAATATTTCAGCTTTATTATAAAGCACGTATTAATGGGACTAATATTCATGCGCGTTTTATTCCTCATACGACGAAACTTACAACAAAGGACAGGAAGTACGTTCCTTAAACGAACGTTTTAATATGGAAAAATTGTCCGCACTCATCCTTATAAGTCATAAATGTTGAACATTATTCACGACTGGAAATGGACAGGCCGGTTTACCCTTGGTCATTTGTTCTTCAGCCGTTCGATGTTCGTTATTATTACTATTTGTTTAACGGATGATATAAAAACAAATTACAGAAATTAAAACTGAATATAATTGATTTAATAAATTTATTCATGATACGAAATATGAACGGTGAATTATTACCCTCTGTAGTGTAGTGATTACCATAAACGACTCAGGGTCCGGAGGTTATGCCTCGAATCCCTGCCGAACTCAAATAAAATAAGTAGATTTTCTATCTTGGTATTCACCACACCATTTTTGTTGTTTGTCACACCGAGTTGATTATGATATTTGATATAATTTACAATGGATTCAAAGGAGTTCCATTTTTTTGGAATCGCCGCAGCTTTATTTGTTTATTCTTGGGTTTACTGTAAGGTTGTGCTTTGTACTTTTTTGCCTGTTTTGTGTGTAAAACATTTTTTTTAATTGTTTTTGTAGATGTTTACGAAATCGACTTTTTTTCTGTTCACTTTAGCACCATGATCCATTCTGTAACGTTTGTACTTTCAGCATCAACCTGTAAAAGTTTTTTTATTTCAATTTTGTTTTATAAATTTTACTTTAATTTATAAAGTCTTATTAGCTCAGTTGCTAGAGCGTTGTTCCGGCATAACAGAGGTCCTGGGTTCGATTCCCAGATGCGACACACCTTTTTTTTATTTTCTGTGTCTTTTTCTATTTCATATTTCATTTGAGACTTGTTAAAATTATCTTCTTTAATATAAATTGAAATAAATATTTTAATATTGTCACTTTGTTAAAACAGCGAGGCCACCAGACTGAATTATTTTTTCCCCAATGATGTGTGACATTTACATGAAAAGTAGATAACATACAATTATCCGTTAAACATTGTAAACTATATAATAATTATTTGTTCTCAAATAATAAAACAATGCTATACCCCCTCCATAGTTTCTTAGTTAAGCCTTCAAAACCGCTTCTCAAACTGTAGAATGGTTAATTTATTGTTAATTATTTTCTGAAGATACAGAAATATAGCAATTTATTTTTATTTTTTATTTGATGTAAATCAAATTTATTATCGAATTTATTATTAAATTCTGCAAGTATTTTAGTTTTTATTACTGTGATAGCTGTTTCGACGTTCAAGGCCACTTTCCAATTCATGGAAATTAAAATATTTGCTGAACTTAATAATAACATTATTAAATTTGATTTACATTAAATTTGTAAAAATAAAATTAATGAAGTTCTGCGAATTAAACACAAAAATGTTTAATTGTTATTGAAAAAAAAAACAAATTTTAATTTCACCATAGGCAAATAACAATTACCCACATTCCTACATTATTTTTTTTTGCATTCCACTAATAAGTATTAAGTGTACGATTCCTGAACGTCCCCGACTTCTTCTTCCATCTATGGTTCACGGTTTCTTGTTTTATTCAGACGTAATTTCTATTTTATTCTATTACTAGCAGATAATTACTATCCGGCTTCGCCCGAGCTACTACACAATTTTTCTCAGTAACAACTTGATAATATGGAACAAACAATATGGCTATTTAACTTATTACGGAAATGACACGGTGAGTTAAAAGAAGTTACTTTGTCCTAGAAATTCTACAATCCGAATTTCATGATGCCAGAGATCACTATTCCTTATTATTAGAGAATCCTATTTTTTATATTAATTATTGATAAGATGATAACATTAACAAATTTCAAATGAAATGTGAAACAGAAAAGACATAGAAAATAAAAACGTAACGGTCGCTTCTGGGATTCGAACAAATGACCTCTCGGTCTATCCGGGACCAGCTCTAATCCACTGACCTAATGCCACCCCATTATTCTCCGTCATTTTCATCGATATCACAGAACTGTTAATATCACCTTCAATTAATTCTCATATTCTACCGGAAATTTATTTGCAATCTAGATAGTGTCTCGGATATACCTATCCGATTTTATTTACAGTGGGACATTTATTGACTTTTTATAAAAGTTCTACAAATCCAATTATAGCTGATATTTCGTGGTGGAATTACATTTAAATGTAATATAAATCAGTGGAAGAAATATTCAAATTACTGTACTATTTATATGTTTCTCTTTGAATAATTTTGTTCTTTTTTCGGTTTTTGAATTATTGTCCCCACGCCACAGTTGAACGATCCTGCCGCTAGGAGTCTATGAAATTCCTCCACGCAGCCGCCTGAGCTTACGGAACAGTTTCATTGTTATTTTTTTACATCTCAACACTTACATATTTGTAATCAATTTTGCGTTCAATGCGTCGCCTGTCCCCAATAGCAAATAAGTAAAGTGCGTGCGCAACTCACTCACTCAACTAAATGTTTTACTTTACATGATATACATATATTTCCCATCTTAACTGTATTGGTGAGGTTCAAACCTATTGAATGAGTGTTTCACTGTTTTAAATTTCGAATATATTTTGAACATTTTACTGATTTTTTAAAATATGTGTTCCATGAATTTTAAACTTAAATTTGGAATGTATTTAGAATTTTATGAATTTATTTCACAAACTTTCTACAAGAAATGCATGAATTTTTAGTTTATTTGGTTTAGACCAGTTCTAACACTCTCATTAATGTAGGACAAACAATGTGGCTTAGAAGCAAGTGGATCCATGGTATATCAACACACGTATGAATCGGCAAGCTCTTCAAAGGCGATATGGAGTAATTAAAAGTACGTAAAATATACCGAAAACAAAATTTAACTAACCTAATTTTTATTTTTTTTTTAAATTAAAAAAATATGTAAATTAAATAAATTAACTAGGATAGTTAGACAAGGTTTTCGGGCTAGTTTTTTTTCTTACTTTTATAACACTTTTAAAAAGTATGCCGATTTATTACACGTGTGTATAATTAGTCGGTCGCCAAAAAAATAACAGTAGTTTTGTCTTTATTTTAAAAACGGATATTTCGAAACTTCAAAACCCTACAAAAAGTTCCATTTACTTAAAAATTCCGGACAGAATAATCTGTACAAATTTCATGGCGCTAGAGCTTACTGTTCAACACGCAAATTTCCAAGAGGAAACCCTCTAGAGGTGACCGTCCATTCTCCGCTTTACAGCCCTCCGAGTCGTTGGAATTTGTGTGCCCTTTGGGGGTCTTATTAAACAAAAAGCTATCGTGGACTGTACTGTCACCCGCTTAAGTGGTCATTCACCAGGGCGATACTGAGAGTATCTACCACTCTAGGTACTGTTGCCCGAAGTTACTACTTGTGAGTTTGTCATATTTTAAGATAAATTAAAAAAAATAATCGTTCTTTCAGATTCAAATTCCTTTCGTGACAAAATAACCTACTTTTCCGCTACTCCCCCTGTCGTCGTGTCCACCCCAATATTACCATACCAAACCACCCCTAAATATAAAGCTTTCACATAAACATCGCGTTTGTATGGAAGAGTACAGTTTAAAATATGAAACATTGCTCTGTAAAATCCGTTTCATCTCTGTCATCTAATTTGAATATTTCAGTGATTTATCTAGCTGACGAGGCTGCATCATTAAAAAGACAAATCCAGGGGGAAATATATTATATAACGTACTGTAAACCAGGGCTACTTTGCCCCTTAGGGTGTTACTTTTGCCCAAATTTTTACATTTTTCTTAAAATATTATCCGGTAAATTGTGTGCCCTTTACATTCTGCCGATAATACATAAGGAATATTTCACCACCTCTGAATAAACTGCCTATTATCGTTATTCGTCGAGTAGCGTATGTTATCCGTTTCACTACCGCAGAGTAACGCTATCCGTCAAGTAACTGCCTGTTTTTACAGCCATGTTAATCCTACGATTAAAGTTGTTAGTTGCTGAGTAGTTACGTAAATCTGTTATTATTTAATAACCACTGTTTATTTTGGATAAAAATTATGATTGGGGAAAGTAACTATATATGGGTTCTACTTTATCCCAGAGTTTTTTTTTTATTATTAAATGCATTAGTATTGCCTGGCAATGAAATGTAGACATTGAATAAAATGGAACATTTCATCACTATGGCAACACTAAGCTACTCACTTTGTTTTTGAAATGTGTTCTTCAAATAATTTTTGTTTTTAAATTCGAGTTTTATAGTTCGTTTTGAAGATATAAGGCAAAACACCATAATTAATTTTTTAACGTTTTTTATATAGGTTATGCATAAAAATCGGCTTTGCATGTAATTGTCTTACTTGCAATGCGATAAATAATAAAAAAAAAGTATAAACAAAAATATCACATGTGTATTCTGTTTTTATATTATTATGAAGATTTTTAATTTTGGATTTTTTTTAGTTTTGGGGATATTTAATCTTAATTTGGATGACTTTAAGTTCTTTAATTGTTGTTCAATATAAAAAAAAAAACTAATATTAATGGTACAAATTAGAGTATTAATGAGTAAACCAATTACCAATATGAATGTCATGATAATGTTATTGCTCAATACTATTATTATGCTTTGAGATAAATTTGCTAATTTAAATTACTCATGTTTAGTTATGGTTTACTGTGAGTAAAATATAAAATTATATACGGTAAAGATCATTCTTATTTTGACATTTGACATTCTAACATCAAAACTGATTAAAACCGACCGGCCATAGATTTGGAGTGTTTTAGCGGGCTTTGAAAAATTGAAATTTTGAAAATTATTTTAAGTATGAAAACTAGCATTAGAAAAAAAACGAAATATACTGGTATTTCAGTTTGAACGTCACTATTGATAAAAAAACTAATATAAAAATTGTATTGGAGTTCCTTATTCTATGAATGAATTGAGAAATAGCGGGATATTTTGTGACAAATCAAAGTAACCCTGTTTTACTGTAATTATTATTAATTTATAAAGAAGTCTGGATTTTATATTTCATAGGAGAATGGCGGCTAACTGGGAGGCGAAAACTGGAAAGGGGTAGATTTTTATTTCTGATATGACAATTATTTTTAATGATTTTTTGTTTGATAAAATGCAATTATTGAGCTTTGGACTGGATATCAAGAACACTCTTTGAATTGCGTCCTTCAAATATGCATACATCTGCTCGCAAATAACATGTACGTTTGCTTTTGTACCTTACCGACAGTCGTGAAGCAAATCGAAACCATATATTCATATAAAGATGTACGTTGTATTTATGTCTTGTTTGCATAAAATAAGTCAAGTTAAGAAATACTTATCCGTTCTCTTAAGCTAGCTCAATTTTTCATCACTTCTGATGAAATAAAACAAATATTTTATTATTATATTCTTTAGAGAGCAGATAATCAGTTTGAGTGGCCTATTTTGGGCCCAGGAGTCGAAAGATTTTAAGACTAGCCTGAAAACAAAATCCAACCTAACCCAATTAAGGCTAAACGAAAGGTAATACGCGCTCATAAATGACGTTAATGTAAATATTTTAGAAAAAAAACACTTTTAGCGCGTAATGATTTTAAATATTGAAATGAATTGATTGTTGGCTGGCGTACACATGGAATATGTAATGGAACAATATTTTTTTTGTAAAATTAACATACTCGTACACAGCATTTTTATTAAGTTTCTTGGATAGCTTTAAACTTACAATAACAATTAATTCCGTATATACAATTCCGCCAACAAACAATTCAACTCAATATTTAAAAGGATTAAGTGTTAAAAGTGTTTTTTTTTTCATCTAAGATATTTGAATTACTGTAAAAAAAATATATTACTTAGGTTAAGTTAGATTAGATCTTCGAGCTATTTTTTTCTTGCTTTTAATGTCTTTATATTACTTTTAAAAAGTGTGCCGATTTATATGTGTGTTGAATTATCCGGTCACCATTGGCGATATCAGTTTTCTCTCAAACTGCATGGATCATATTTTTAGGCATTGGTGAAACTTCTCCCTACAGATTTTGAAGAATATTTTTGTTAAAAATATGTTGTGTTTTGACAAAAATTCTGTTCACAGATGGGGAGACTAACTATTTATTATTATTTCGAAGGGGATGACTTCAAAACACATGCAAATTAGGGAAGCAACCCCCTCCCTCCCCACAGGATATCGCGTTAATCTTTTTTAAGCAAAAAAGGGGTAAATGTAGAGCTGCCCTTCCAAAATATGGGCGGATTTAGAATGAGGGAGAGAAATTAAACACCAGGGTTGCCAATCACACCTTTTAACGTGTTTTGTACTACAAAACATCTTTTCTTTATTATTTTTGTTATTTTTTTTTGATCAGCTTCCATTTATTTTTAATATTCCTTTCTTACAATGCTATTGTTAATAATATATGTTTTAGGTTAATAGTAGAGCGAATGAACGAAAACAGGAGTATAAGGATATAGGAAGATATTACGCTAATTTGAATGGAGAAAGAAGTCGGGGACACCCTAGGAAGACACGGCACGATCGAGTGAATCAAATACTTGGGTCGGGCCATGTCAGAAGTCTAATAATACAAGAGAATGTATGAGACGATGTATGAATCCGAATGACGCAAGAAGTGTGAAACGGCGTGATGGTTAGTTAGTTAGTTAGCTTTATAATATTCTTTATAGATGACACGGGTAGTGTCGAAATTAGATGTAAAGAATTAAAAAAAAATGTATACTTTTTTTTCTGTACTTACATCGATTCTGTTTCATATTCAGTATCAACATGTAAATAATGTCTTCATTTTTTTTAACTACGTCTTCTACCAATTCCCCCTGGATTAGTTTGGGTTTATTACCTCTCACCTCGTGATATCAAAATATTGTATTTCTAATAATTTGTTATATGCAAAACTATGTATTTAACCGTTGGTATGTTCAGTGTATTTTAGGCGATCCACTTCCTAAATTTAAAACAAAATCACATACTCTTTATGCAGGTGGCGACATGGTTAAAATTTCTGCTTAAAACCGGCTGCATGTTTCGATTTACACAAAAAAACGTCACCAAATAAAAATTTTAAAAATGAAAAATAAATTAATAAGTCCACTATTCATGTTTTTGACTTTCCTTATTTCTTATGCTCCTAAATGATCTAGTTTAATACTCTTCCATTATGCAGTAAATTAATGCCTATATTATTATTGAAAGCACGATATTTTTCTGAGAGGTGGTTGGGACATTCCGAGAAAACATTATTATTAAGACATCTTATAGTGCTATTTTACACGGATATTAACCGTCAGAGTGCGGCCCAGCGCCATCGCGCTGTAAGCTTTAGTTACTGAAATTGCGACTATAGCAGTGCAATTTTCAGTGTGTTTTTTGTAGTCTTCAGGAGAGCACGTGTTCAATTCGACCATGGTATATTGCGGTCGGCACGTGTCTTGATAACTGTATTTATTGTTTATCCTATTAAAATAAATACACCATAAAGTGAATCGATATTTTTCACCATGTGGGAAGTTAGTTCTATTGCGGATGATCGTAATGAATCAAATGACAGCGTCACTACGGACGACGAGATCTTTGTTCCCATAAATGAAAACAGTGACGACGGAAGTGACATTATTGTACACCGCAATAAAATATTGTAAATAGAAAGTGAATCTTCGGATTCATTTTCAAAAACACATTTATGAAGTGAAATAATCTTATATTTTTGTATTTTAAAAAATGTTTTTTGTAGTTGTAAATGTGTAGTTTTTTTTTATTAAAACTACAGCATTCGTAAAATTTCATTCTTTACTAGTATAATTTTAAAAAAATCGTTAAAATTGATTGATATTTGTTATTGCATTTTTATTGAATATCATATTTTGTTTATTTAAAAACACAGAATATCTGTAGCAATTTATATACATACTTGCAAAATAAGCATAGCACTAAAACGGTTAACATTACGCGATGT